>CAEFZY010027139.1:0-17813 GCA_903066815.1 Brachyrhaphis roseni
GCTTGGTCCAACAGGAAGAAACCACATGTTTTCCAGACTGTGTCAAAGATGCTGGACAGTCAGTGCAAACACTGCTGACAGAAAGATCCCGTTTGACTGTGTGACCTGCAGAAAAAATGGAGGAAAACTTCTGGAACAAAAAATGGCTGAAGAAAAGGTACCACCAAACAAACCTCAATTCACAGATGTTGGAGTGGATTGTGCTGTTCATTTGAAAGTGGTTCATGCTCTGGATGCCACTTTTTGTAGTAATGCAATCAGAAGACATGGTCCAGTTTCTCCCATCAGAAGCCCTCACACCAAATCACATCCTGATGTTAAAGAACAAACCTGTTCTGCCACCTGGACTGTTTCAGAAACAAGACCTGTACCTCAGGCGCAGATGGAAGCAAGTACAGTATATGCCTGAACTCTTTTGGAAGAGATGGATCTCTGAGTATCTGCCCTTACTACATGAAAGACAAAAGTGGATGAGACAAAAAAGAAACATCTCTCCTGGAGACATTGTCCTGATCGCAGATGCTACAGCACCAAGAGGATGTTGGCAGATGGGGAGAGTCCTGGCAGTCAAAGCTGATGCAGGAGGCCTGGTTCGTTCAGTGCAACTTCAGACCAAAACCAGTGTGTTGGAGAGGCCAGTGACGAAGCTCTGTCTGCTCCTGGAGGCATCTACAGACTAAAAACATTCGTATTCTATCCTATTCTATTCTTTCTTTCTTCTCTTGCAGGTTTATCATTATGAAAATGAAGACCAAAGAAGAATTATTTAATGTATTTGCATTAATGTAGGATGTTTATTGAGGTTGTTAGAATAGCTCCTTTAGTTTAGAGATGTAATTGTGATTTAATGCACAATTAGGGGCTGGTGTGTAGGAGCCATTTCTCCATTTTTGGTTAAATTTTAGAATTTAGATTTAGTTCACTTTTGTTTGTTTGTTTTCTAGTTGATTTATAATTAGAATTTTGCTTAATTTGTTGTTTTTAAATAGGTTCTTTGATTAGTAATTCACTTAATTAGTTAATTAGTTTCAGTTTGGGACATGGGTGTGTCACAGCATAAATAGGTGGGTTTTAGGAAGATCATTATGCACGTGGTGGTCATATGGTTTTTTACCAGTCACTCAGTCAGTCAGTCAGTCACTCAGTCATTCAGTCAGTTACCTAGTCTTGGCAGTCAGTTCAGTTTTGCTAATTAGTCAGAGAACAGATGCAGGAAAAAGCAGAATCCTGTGATGCCTGTAATCTTGTTTGCCTGAAAGTGGAATAAAACAAACAGAACTGCATTTTGACCTTTTTTGACTTTTGAACTGCGTAAACCAGAATCCACATGCATCAGGTGACTATTTGAGTTAGATTCACGTTTTGTTTTGATCACTTTTGAATCTTGAGTTTTTTGATTTTTGGAATTTGAGTTGAGGACAAATAGTCACTATAAAGGGCAAAAATGACATTTGTGAAGAATTATTTTCTTCTTGCACAAATGAACAAGAAAATAATTGAAATATGTCACAACAAAAAAATTGGAGAAAACAGCTATGTGTACAATAGTTATTTATATTCTTTTAGCATCATAGAAACATAAAAAAACAGAGCAGATCAAGTTAGTGGGATTTTAAAACCTATTATCTGTTCTCTGTTTAACTGGAAGCTGGTGTAGAGATTTTAAGATGAGTGATGTTCAAACTTCTTGCTGCAGTGTTCTGCATGAACTGAAGTTAGTTATATGACTGGAGATTCCAGTAAACAGTGTTCCAGTGATCTGATCTAGAGATAAATCAGTTTTTCTAAACCAGGCTGGTTCTAGAAGGATTTGGCTGTTGATATGTTTCAAGGTGATGAAATGCAGACTGCAATATTTCTGAAAATGTAGGTCACAAGTTAAAGCTATTTGTAGGTATCTAACAACAGAGCAATATTAAGGATAAATATGATTTTCCAGATTACCGTCCCTAAAAGAAGAAAGCAAGCTGATCTCATTCAACTTTAGAAAAGTCCTGGAAAGCCAACTTTTCACAACCATGAAGCAAGATTAATGTTTTCAACAGAATACGGTTTTATAAAAAGGTTGTACAATCACATTACCAAGCCATTGCTTGGAAACAGCAGTCATGTTTGTTCCCTGATGCTCTGACAGTGAACCTACAGCTACCAGCTGGAACCTTTCAGCATGAACTTTATGTGTTCTTGTCCTGCACCATCTGCAGAAGCTACTCTAACCTTTAACACAGATCAAAGACAAATACAGAGACACAAGGAGGCTTTAGTCACAGTTCAAAGCACTGATATGTGTGTGTGTGGGGGCGTGCATGCGTGTGTGTATGTGAGTCTGAGGTTATGAATGGTGGAGAAAGCTATGAAAGGAGAGAAGAAGAGAGTGGATGAGACAAAATCCTGACTTCAGACTTCAGACGGATTAACCTCGGAGCTCCCAGTTGTCTCTGAGAAAAAAAACCCTGCAAGATGACTTCTGGAGGGCCGTGATGGAGGGAGTCAGAGCAGCGGCGCAGCACGAATGCTAACGCATCCTGCATGAATGTCACATCAGCAACTCCTTCTTCAGCGGTTCACCAGAGAGCTGACCTCCTTTACACTGTTGCACTGATGATGTGAAGAAGCCAATCACAGGTGAGAAATGAGTGTTTGTCCGGCAGCATCTGAAGGTCACCTTGTGTGTGGGCACATACACACACGTACGCACAACTCCTCTGAAACAGCAGGATTTAACCCAGAGAAGATGAGACCTGCCTTCAGTTCCTGTAGCATTTGGTTTTCCTGGTGTGGAATGTAGGACAGCAGAACTTCCCTTTTGCTCCGTTGGGGTTAAGTTGTGTGTGAAATATGAGTGACACGGTCAGAGAGCTGGTGTGTATCGACCTGAGAGTTCTTGATGGGAAACCCACTTCTTACATCCTCAATATGGATGCTTGTGAGAAGTCGTGTCTTGTTTTGGCATCCTCCTTCTCTGCTTCCAACGTGTCGAGCCAATCATCACTCAGCAGTGACCAACTTAATGACAGTGAAACTGCCTTTTTAGCTACATGGCCTCCATACACCAAGTCTGGTTGTGAAGGCTTAAATGTGTGTGTGTATGCTCTGTCTTCTCAAACCCCCAGTCAGTCATGGCAGATGGCTGCTCACACTCAACCTGGTTCTGGTTCTGCTGAAGATTTCTTCCTGTTAAAAGGAAGGTTCTCCTTTCCACTTTTACTACATGCATGGACAGTGTGAAGAATTGCTGGGTTTCCTTGAATAACTTTCCAACTATTTGAATTATAATCTGAACTTGGGTGTTTTTGTTTAATGAGTTGTATTGAACTGGAATAATATAGTTGACTTTGAAACCATCTGTATTAGATTTATTTTTGAATATAGATTTGATCTTATGGGGCCTTGAAAGTAGCTTGGAACAACATCTGTTTTAAATTGGTGGTATGGAGAAACTGAGTTGAATGTGTAAAAATTATTAGTACACTGAGAAAAGCACACAAACAAATCATTGCTTGTTTACTTTGAGCTGCATTTTATTGCCAACCAGTTTTCACAGTGCATGCCTTAGCAGACGGACATTTAAGAAAAATGTATTACAATAAAAAGAGTGAGGACTAGCAGCCAATTTATTGTCATTATATATTAAAACTAAATTGAATTAAGTAATAAATGTCTCATTTTAGATATCAGCGGTATCGCCTGTCAAATGTTTTGACGCCTAAGCAGAAGGGGGCGCTAAAGCAATAATAATGAGACACTTACATTTGTATATTTAGTGATTTATTTGTAGTTTTTATTCAAATTTGTAAATTCAGTAAACAGGTCACATAATTGTAGATACTGGCTATTGTTTCTGACTGACAGATAATAAAAAAGAGGGGAATTTTTTTTTTAAGGCCCACTCTCTTCAGCGGAGCTACTTCCGCTTCCTGCGGAGCTCCACTAGAGTCTGCAGTCAGACCTCTCTCTCCTCCGAGCGGCTCCACTGCCTGTGTTTCTGTCTCTGTCTCCCTCTCTGCTCCCCTGACAGCCCTCCCGCCCGGCCGGGAGCAGAACCAGAACCAGACACGGTGAGGTGGTGGGGTTCCCTGTAACGGATCCAGCCGGTGTTTCCTCCGTGTCCTCCGTTTCCACCGGGGTGTTCCTGTCTCCGGATCGGGGCTCCGGACTGGCGAGCTGATGATGCCTGAATGAGCTAACCTCCGGACTGTCCTCACAGAGCCGAGCAGGCAACGCCGTCTCTGGGACTGTTAGTGGGACTGCAGGTAAGAGCTGCAGCAGACACACAGCTGGATGCTTCAGTGCAGCATGTTTAGAACCGGAGCGGGTCCAGCTGCTGGCTGTCATCGTACTGTCAAATATGAATGAAAATGCAAGTAAAAGCTGAACACTTTAAATTTATATAAACAGTTATAGGCACTTGATTGTTAGCTCTTTACATTCTGGGCTAAAACGCGTTTAGAAATAGTATTGTGTTTAGAAAGAAAATAATAAATAAATAAATATGTTTTTATTTACTGGCACACCGGGACAGTCCCATTAGAGGACCCATGTTTATGTTCCCCTGCACACTGTGAGGGGGATGGGATGGTCAGGCAGGGAAAACCCGGTTTAAAGCTCTGTGCTGGAGACCTTCAGCAAAAAGAGGCGTCTTGGGTTCATCACATCTCCATGACAACCATTAGACTCCCTCTACATGCCAGGGAAAAATATTTTTCTTTCCTACCATCACAAACGTAGGCATGTGGAGCTTCTAACCTCAGTCTGAACTGAGACTCAAATTGAGTTCTCTGGGTGTTTCTGGTTGATTATGGAGAAAAACACCTTATCCACATCTTTACCAGAGCTGCCAATAAATGTAGATGGGAAGAAGGAATATTTTCTATTTTTGTGTGCATCGTTTATATATATACAGCCCTGCAGTTTGCTTTTGGAAATGAAAGTACTAGTTGACGATCACCGTTCAACCCGACCGAATGTTCACCTCCATGTGACCGCTGGTCAAGGTGCTGCCGGGCCATCATGAAGCTCTACACATGAAGTGTGTTTCAGACATCTCCCTTCATTATTCTTTTCTAACAGATATCAGGAGAACTTGTTTTAGAGTATTCGCTACAGAAACAATTGTGTGTGTGCTTTTAAACCCTGCAGCCAGCTGGTCACATGAACTGGAGGACATCTCTGCATCACAGCACAGTTGTTCACAAGACATTTTTCTCATTCTAAGTCTGTTTTGTGGCACTGAAATGTTGTTGTCTCTGTGAACACACGAGGACAATAAGCTCCAAAACAAACCAGTGTGCCCGTATTGAATTGTACCTTTCACTCCTGATTACATGAGATTCTGATCTCCAGCAAAGTCAAAGTAAAAGTCAAGTCCCTAGTGTTTGTTTTTGTGACTTGGGTGTTATTCAAGTCCAAATCTGGACCTGCTTCTTGTTTACTTAACAAAAAGGTTCACATGATGACATACTTCATCTTTCTTACAAGTTTGCTAGGTTAGAAATAATCGCAAGCATATGTTGTAATGAAGGACGATCATGTTTGGGTCCATCTAAAGGCCTTGAATTCCCGGCCTGGGTTCACATAGGAGGGTTGTTTTCGTAGCACACCTCCACTTTGAGATGCACTTCTGTTCTTGTCTTCAGAGCCATTCAGGGGGATTTATTTGTCTATTTTCTTGTAACTGCAGCGCCTCTCTGTGAAGGAGCCTGTTCAGTTGCCTTCTGGGAATATTCTTTTTCTCTGAGGAAATAATTCAGTTCAGTACTTTGTGGATGTGGAAACGCATGAATAAGAATTGATTTGCATGTTTTTTTTGTGCTGGTATATTCAGACCCAGTGTGTTGTTGAGTGCTTTGTTATAAAGGAAGCTGTCTGTTAGCATTAACTTCATAGCATTCTTCTGCAAAGATGCATCCAAATGTTTGTTCACAGGAGGTTATAAATGTGTGGGTTTGTTGGTGATCATGTCAGAACGGCCTGCTCCCCTAACCCTGTTAGGGGAGCAGGCCCCTAACAGGGTACTTCCTCAGCAGGAAGTACGTCTCGGGTTAAAACCTACAAAGGTCTTCACACCCCTGTTAATATGGCAGTTTTTTTGTAATGTGAAAAATGTGTGTGGGCACGATGAACCTTTTCCAGATGTCCACTCAGCATTTTCCACTGACTTTAACCAAGTTTTTTTTTGTTGTTTGTTGTTTTTTTTAATGAACTATTTAGAAATAAAGTTATGCTTTGGATTAGTGGCTGGATTCATATTCAATGCAAACTTTAAAGGCTTTATCTCGCCACTAGGAACAAGAGATGAAAGGGATTTTGACGCTGCCTTAGCAGTTTGTGAAATAAATATATGTATGACTCTTGAGGTCACCACTGGGGCAGCACGGTGAGAGGAAGAGCTCAGCTGTACACACAGCAGCATACGGCTCTGCTGAAGTGTAAGCAATGTTGAAGTGTAAGGAGAGCTGCAGTGTTTTATCAGAAATAGACTGGGAATTATTAGGAGGTTTATGCTGTGTCTGGGGGTGTATTGACACTTTGGAACCATGTCAATCATGCTGAGACACCATGATGGACTTCAGAAATGAGGGATAGCGGTATTGAACCAAGTGACTGATTGTTTTCCGAAGTTGTTTTTGACAGTGTAGCTATGGCTTCTACTTGTTCGAGTCAAGCTAATTTGTCTGTGGAAGTAGCACAACTAGCTGGGACTCATAAACAGAGGAATTTACAAAAGTTAGAATTAGCTAGCTTAGAAACCGACCCACACCTCTGGCTTTCTTCCTGGCATGTTTGTTGATATGATCAAATGTGCCTGAATTTGCAGCGTTTCCTCTCACACCAGAGCAGACTTAAAAGTGTACAAAAGTCTAGATGCTAACCTTTTTTCCCTACAAGCTAGGCTACATGATGATGGGGCATTTTCTCCTTGGTTTCTAATGATTAGTTGCGTAGCTTCCGCATAGTGCAATATTTAATTGTATCTTACTAATCTTACTTATTTATGAAGTATATGAAAATGAATCTTCTTACCTTGTAAAAAGTGTTCACTGCAGTTCCATAAATACTCTGATTGTCAGTCCTTATGATTGATGGAGCTATCCATCGCCGTCTCCTGTCTTCACCAAAAGGTTTAGGATAAAATGACAAGTTTGATTTGCACACTTGTCTGTTTTCTGCAGTCGACCACTCAGCACCCTATTACCATTATTACAACAAAATCAATTAAATAAATGTGATATTAGGTGACAAACTGTCTTTTTTTTTTGACAAGCTTATGTTTGTTTTCACACTAGATGGTACGGTGGATTTGATTCTAAATTGCAACCAGGACCAAAATGGCAAAAGTTGTTCCATTTTTTAGCTGGTGCAGTTCGCTTCACTCTGCACTGAAAAACAATCCAAACTAGCTGAAAAACCTTTTTACCTCCTCACCTGTCGTGGTGCTGCACCAAGAACTACGGAAGAATATGAAGGATATTACAGAAAAACCTCAGAAGAAGACCAGAGTTTGCTTTTGTGGTCCTCAGTAGAGTTCGATTGTGCATTCACAACTCCCCCGGTGAACCGGACTTTGTAGACAAACAAACTACAGTTCAATTGAATTGGACTAAACAGGACTGGTGTGAATGCACGCTTACAGAAGTTTAGGTTTTGACGTTCGTCATGGCACAGTGGGCCGCTTTCTGAAGAGTGTGATGTCACGTGCAAAGGGTCAATGAGCCACAAAACTGGAGCTGACTGAGCCAATTGGTGATGTATTCTCATTTGTAATCAATTTAGTATTCATGGGGAATAACCATTTTGCAGTTGCAATGTTTAGAAACTTCATTATTAATTAATTAATCATGTTCATCGTACTAACATAAGTATAAAGCATGGCTGGGTCTCTCAGAAACAGTGTAGGTATTTACAGAATGATCCCAAACTCTGTTCCTTAAGGCTACATATTTACCAGGTTTGATTATTTTTCCCTTGTTGTTTCTTATAATAAGACTGAATAATGTGACTGTAGATGAATTTACTGGATAACAGGTGTTAGCAGCCAGTTACAAGCACAGCTAATGAGCTCCCTAGCCACCGCAAATACTGGGAGTCCACTCTAGCTTCTAAAACTATCCAGCAGTCCCAATTAGTTCTGTTTATAGACTATTTTCTTATCTAAAATCTGAATAATTGTTGTCTCCATAAACATTTTTGTTACTTCTTTGCCCTGTAAGACGTCTTCTGAAGATGTACCTGTAATTGTAGGAAGGTGTGTGTTCTGTGCTCCTGTGCGTAAAACTCGGGTTGCAGAGATGCCATTTTGAACATCGCTCTCTTTAAACCACAGGTTTCTTTGTTTTCTCAGAACACCCAGGTTCAGTGGTGAGATGCTGTCTAAAAAAACCTGCTAAAACGTCTCCGTTTCTGGCAGGTTGTCAAGTGCTCCCAGGGTTTCAACATTATTAGTGTGAAAAGTCCAAATCTTTCATAAAAAGTGTTTGTATTCAGACGACTGTGCAGCTGAAAAATAGAATTTAGCCAATTGTTCATGTCAGTGTGGACAACATGTTCTTGAGCCGCTCCTTTTCCCTGCTTGTAAGTTATAAATATGGCATCAAGGATGAAATCTATTTTTGGGTTTCACCTGTTTTTCTGTGTTAGTTTGACATCCAGACAGCCGTGTCATTCTTGGTGTGAAGAATGATACGGCTTCCCAAACTGAGGTGCATGAAGATGCACTAAATAATGAGAAACAGGACAGAAACGGGCAGCTAATACCAGTGTTCTACTAGAGACCAGTGTTTTTCAGTGTGTATGCAGGAGACTTGGACACCGTAGTGGAGACGTGTAGTTCTTGTCTTGGTGTTACGTCTCCACATGCTCCTCCTGCTTTCTCCTGGAGTCATGTTCTACAGGGGTTTTTGCCGACATTTCATTTTCTTCGTTTTTGTCTCTGTCTCAGAACACCCAGCAAAAAACCCACACCAGCCCATGTACCCTGAGAGGAAAGAGACAACATAAAGCAGTGTGCTATAAATCAAGTACTTAGCCTTAGCTTGCAATAGACAAGTTGTCAGACATGTGATGTGTCAAATATAGACCATGGGGGTTTTCTCACACTCACTGGCTGACATTATCAGGCAGCCTGTGTTTTTTCCCGTCTCTTCCTCTGGAGCAGATTGCAAAGGTTTAACAGTGTATGTGATAAAGGGGCATTTTGTTCAAAGCTTAGTGAATTAATTAATTAAGATGTCAGTGTTCACATAGACTCTTACCTTAGTTAAGTTTGAGCCCCTGCTGAGAGACCAGCTTCTGACAGACACTGCAACATTATTAGTGTGTATTTCCATTTATCATTATTAGTGATTGTATGATGATGAACTGAACAGAATAAACTTGATGTAAGTCTGTTTAGCTAATTAGACTAGCACTTAAAGGGCTATTTAGCATGCTGGTTGCTTTGTGTGTGCAAGCAGCTGTTGGCCATTAGCCGTTCCTTTGATTTGACGTCTCTCAATGACTCACTTGTTCTCTCAGTATGCAGATGAGGAGAGCAGACAGCAATGTTCCTTTCTGTGCCTGCTCGCGGTCTCATTTGTCCTGACATATCAGGGTAGACATAAGGTGAGGAGAACTGGTTTGCAAAAGTAAAGGGAGATTGTTTCTAAAGGTGAGAGCTAAGGCCACATGATGGACATCTGAATTCATCTTCAGATGAATCTTCAGATAAAGATGGAATATGGTCTGTGTATTGATTTGTTTGTTTTGCTT
Source organism: Brachyrhaphis roseni (assembly GCA_903066815.1). Classification (NCBI taxonomy): domain Eukaryota; kingdom Metazoa; phylum Chordata; class Actinopteri; order Cyprinodontiformes; family Poeciliidae; genus Brachyrhaphis; species Brachyrhaphis roseni. Next base: position 9,748 of record CAEFZY010027139.1, read on the forward strand.
CACTAATATACCTACACTGTATTAGTGTCTTGCCCATTTTTACTCAAAGAATTGATTCAGAATATTTGTTGATGTTTTTCTTTGGACTGGTATTTACTGTCCTTAGCTTATAGATTTATCCATACTCATCGGTACCCCAAATTGTAAGTGTGCAAAATGAATTTCTCTCTTATTGAAGTAGCATAATCTCACACACAAAATGGAATATGAATCAGAGTTGCACAATATCAAGAAATATTTTTTTATTATATATAGATATAATTGCTTAAACCAATTTTTCAATCCTGGTCCTTGTGGCACACTGCCCTGCATGTTTTAGATGTTTCCCTGTTTTAATACGCCTGATTCAGCTGATTACAGTTCAGCAAACACTTGTTAATTGAAATCATCTGGACTGAAGCAAGAAAACAGCTAAAACATGCAGGGCAGCGTGCCTTGACGACCAGGGTAGGGGAACACTGGCTTAAACCTGATACAGACATGGATGAGAATTATTCCAGTTTCCCCACACTGTCCTTTCTTTTCCAATACACATAGCCACCAAACATAATTTCAGAGCCAAATATTATCATTATGCAGAGTGTAAATGCCTGACATCTGAAATGTTAATGAACGATAGTATTCTACCAAATATTGTGTCCTAGCAGTCAGTTGTTTGCAATTATTACAATGGCCTTTGCAATTCAGTACATTGTGCAACTGTAATATGAATGCAAATGATGTTTGTTTTTGATACTTACTGACTGGAGCTCTGTTGTTTGTACTCTTTCACATCTAAAAGCAAACTGCAGGGCAGGAAGGAAATGTGTATAGCTCTGTTTAGATATGCATAAATGATGTGTAACAGTGTCATGTATAACAGTCACAGAAAATGTTCCTTCTTTTCATCTACATTTATTGGCAGCTCTCATAAAGATGTGGAAACAGCCTCCACATTAATTCACATTTTATTACTGCAGCAGCATAAATCTGTTAAGTGTATTTATTCAATATTTTAAAAACTAAAGTTTTTTTTTAAAAAAAGCAAAAAACAAAAAAATTAGCAGTGACAAAATTATTGGCAGCCCTGCTGTTCTACACTTTACTAAACCTCTTTTTTATTGTTGAATTGTACCATGTCTTCTATCAGGTCCATTTCATAGCGTTCTAGCATACAGAAAGAGGTAGGTTTGATTAATCTTTCTAGATTATGGGAGCCAATGTCCAGTCCTTGAGAGTTTCCATCCTGCAACTTTTTGATGCCTTTGTCAACAAGTTGTTCAGTACGATGATGCTACTGCAAAAAGAAAATTTTTTTTGCTGTTCTATAATGGGGATACCAATGAATTTTCCCTCATCTCCGTATTCTCTTCTCTGTTACAGGTCATCTCTTGGCAGTTAATGTTTTGCCACTTCCCTCTGAGGTTGGAGGCCAGTGGGAGTTGGGCGCCGGGTCCTCAGTGGCTGCAGTGATGCGAGCTTCTGTGGCGGGCTGCAGGATGAGCTTGGCTGTGCTAATTAATGGGTTTCTTGTCTCCGTGATTGCAGCCCTGCTTTGGAAGTACTCCAAGCTAAGCGAGCATGCAGCCTCCCTGGAGGAGGAGTTACATATGACACAGCAGTCCAAGGAGCTCTCTAAGGCCCGCATCGACTACCATGTTGCCCTGCAATCTCTCCAGGAACATGGCACCCGCATGGTGTGTACTGGCAAGATGCACACCGACCGCATCTGCCGCTTTGACTATTTGTGCTACTCCTCCGAGGCAGAGGAGTTTGTGTTTTTCCACTCCAACTCCTCTGTCATGCTGCCTAATCTTGGATCTAGGCGCTTTCAACCTGCCCTACTAGATTTGTCCTCAGTAGAGGATCACAACACCCAGTATTTTAACTTTTTAGAACTCCCAGCTGCCGCTTTAAAGTTTATGCCCAAACCCGTTTTTGTACCAGATGTGACTCTGATCCTCAACAGATTCAATCCGGATAACCTTATGCACGTATTCCACGATGATCTTCTCCCAGCCTTCTTTACCATGAAACAGTATTCCGACTTGGACGATGAGGCACGCCTCGTGTTCATGGAAGGCTGGGGTGAAGGGCCACACTTTGACCTCTATCGACTTCTCAGCAGCAAGCAGCCACTTCTTAAAGAGCAGTTGAGGAACTTTGGTAAGCTGATGTGTTTTACTAAGTCTCATGTTGGTTTGTCCAAAATGACCACCTGGTACCAGTATGGGTTTGTTCAGCCACAGGGGCCAAAAGCCAACATTTTGGTTTCAGGGAATGAGATCAGACATTTTGCCAAGGCTTTAATGGAGAAAATGAACATAACAAGGCAGGACGAGGCAGAGAAGGATGGAGGAAGCTCAGAGCAAGAGAAGGAGAGAGACAAGAAAGATGAATACATTGCTGTGTTTAGTCGTTCGACAACAAGATTAATTCTGAATGAAGCAGAGCTAATAATGGCCTTAGCCCAGGAGTTCCAGATGAGAGTGGTCACAGTATCCCTGGAGGAACAGTCTTTTCCTAGTATCATCCAGGTGGTTAGCGCTGCTTCCATGTTGGTGAGTATGCATGGAGCTCAGCTCATCACCTCAATGTTCCTCCCCAGAGGTGCAACTGTGGTAGAGTTGTTCCCCTTTGCTGTGAACCCAGAGCAGTATACTCCATATAAAACCCTCGCCACTCTACCAGGCATGGACCTTCACTACATTTTTTGGAGGAATTCTAAGGAGGAAAACACTGTCACCCATCCAGACAGACCGTGGGAGCAAGGCGGCATTGCCCACTTAGAAAAAGATGAGCAGCAGCGCATCCTGGCAAGTACCGATGTCCCCAGACACCTGTGCTGCCGCAACCCGGAATGGCTTTTCCGGATCTACCAGGATACTTTGGTAGACATTCCGTCATTCCTCGAGGTCCTCAAAGATGGCATGAAGAGTAAGTCTAGTCTGAAGAAAACAAAAATAGTCAGCACAGTTCACCCTGGCCGGGTCAGAGAAGCCCACTGTCAGACATCAGTACAAACCCCTAATGAGGCCAAACTCACAGTTTCTTGGCAGATCCCGTGGAATCTAAAGTACCTGAAGGTCAGAGAGGTTAAGTACGAGGTATGGATCCAAGAGCAGGGAGAAAACACCTACATGCCTTATATCCTTCCTCAACAGAACTACACGTTCTCTGAGAACATAAAGCCCTTTACTACCTACCTGGTGTGGGTGAGGTGCATCTTTAACAAGAACCTTTTAGGTCCGTTTGCAGACGTTCTAACATGTCGGACCTAATAAACACAGGGCCACCCTGTCAATTTCTACAACCTCACTGGAAGGAGCTGCTTGATTAGATTTTGATTAGTCTTGGTAAATAAATGGTGTTAAACAGATCTTTGCAGTTCCAGGACAGACCGAGCCGACGTGAAGACTCTCTCCATCTTCACTGGAGGACTCCTCTACTACTGGGTGATGAGAACTGAGAAGTTTATTTATTACACTTTCAAACTCCTCTACTGATATTACAATAATTTAAATGAGCAGATGTATTTATGAGAAGAATATTATGAAATTTTAGGATTAGTCTATACACTGGATTCTACCTTTTAGAGTATGCAATGTAGCTTCTGTGTTGTAGGTGAGAGACGTTATATAGATAAGCAAGGGTTTTACATTTTTCTGACTTGTCTAAAGTGTGTGTGCGAATGGATGATTCCACAAATTACTCATAATATACACAATCCATCCAAAATCAAACCAACTTGTTCTATATACTTAGTTTATACCTGCTGTGTTTATTTCTAACTTAAATAAACTTTGTTTCATCAGTGAGATGCTCTGGAAATGTACACAGTCAGTCCTTTAAAATATCTGGTAAAAAAGTTTCAGTAACAGATTTTATCCCATGCCACAAAAATCCTTCTTTCAAACTCTAATTTCAGACATGTGTAAAACACTGTCTATACTTAGCTTTGTTAAATGTTACAATTTACCTTGATGTGAAAAGCACATACCTCCATATCTGTTTCAGTGGGTTTTTTTTGTTGTCTCATTTAAGTATTTCAAATCATCAAATATTAATATCCGATTAAAAAAAAGCAAAAAAAAAAACAGAGTGAATACAAAAAAGACAGTTTGCAAGTTTCAAAACTTATCCAAACCAACTGTTTACCTACTAAACCTAATGACTGTTTCTTCCATCCTTACCAACAACTGCCATGAAGTGTTTGTGATAACTGGTAATGAGTCTTTTCATCACGGAAATCTAGACTTTAACTTGGCCACTCCAAAAAGCCTTTTTAAAAGCATCAAGAAATTGACTTGCTGGTGTGTTTTGGATCCTAGTTCCTCTGGGAGGAGTCCCAGAGGAAGACCCAGGACACGCGGTATGTGCTTAAGTTCAATATCACACACTGATTGCTAGACCTTCCAGCATTTTCCCTACCATTATCCAAAGGAGGCGCCCGTCAACATGACCGGCTATTGGCTAATAGAAGATCGATATAGTTGTTCACAGTTAGGTCAGATCACATTGTGACATGTTTCTGGTCCTGCGTGGTCGCTCTGCTACTTTCAACTCTAAACTCTCAAACTAGGTTTATAGTTAACTGATTAGCCTATGGTGGCCTTGCGCGGCTGTCAGGGCCCTACTCGTGCACTTCTGAACTTTTGTAATTTGGCGTGGGTCGCTCATTTGGAGCAGATTAACCTGTACCGATATTTATAAGAACCCTCTACGAGGGCTAATTTTTTTGGAAAATACTACACGTCTAACATAAAAGCCACACCACTTGCTTGGCAAACTTAAAGTGTAGACTCAGCATCCTGAACGCCTCCCTGGTGAGATGTTCCAGTTCCAGTCACGTGCTACTGGGAGGAGTCCCAGAGGAAGACCCAGGACACGCTGGAGGGACTAAGTTTCACGACTGGCTTGGGTACGCCTTGGGATTCCCCAGAGGAGCTGGCCCAAATAGCTGGGAAAAGGGAAGTCTGGGTCTCCCTTAGGCTGCCGACTCCGAGTAAATGAAAAGCAAGTGATGGATGGACGTTGTTACTACTAACCATCAACAGTATTTCCCTCCCCCGTGACAGTGGTCTTTGTAATGAAATACATGATAGTTACTAAAAAAGATGCAGTAGATAAAGACTGAAAGATAGAAAAAGACTGATAGAAAAAGTTTTATATATATATATATATATATGTACTTATATGTATATAAGTACACACAGTACTTGTATGTACTGTGCGTGTACATATAAGTGTACACACCCAGTACACTTATATGTACTGTATATGTACTGTATATATAAATCAGTACATATAAGATGAATTGATATATTCATGTTTTTTCCCCAATGTTCTGTTAAATATAGACGTATTCAAGACATGTTTAAGTACTCCTTCAATAACTGCTAAATATATTTTGTTTGTATTAATGCTCATTAATACAGCAGTCAATTGTTCTACAGAGTGATTTTTAAAAGACAGTAGGAGCAAATACTGTTCACAGTAATGTACACTTTAAATATCGAACACTAAAGTACTTTTTTTTTTTATTTGGTGTTAATCAAAAATAATAGTCAATCAGTTTTTGTGCAGTATTATTTCACCTGGCAGTATTTGGTATTAAGCGATGCCTTCCTCGACTCCAGTCTGTGCACCATTTTCATCATAATGAAACTTACCAGCCTGGCAGATTTCCTTTCAACTTAATGGTTGCCTGTCAGATGTCATCATTTGCAGATAAATTGCAGTGCCATGCTTCTCCTTTATGTCATTGAGTAAAAGTGTTTGGTAGATGAGATTTAGCAAGATATTTCTATGGAAATACAAGATGGACAAAACACTGCCACCAACATAAGTTCCTTTGGTTAGTGCATGTTTAAGAGATTATTTGAAGACTTTGCAGCAAAGACAGGTTGTGGTGGATTAGATATGTGTGTCTGTGCTGTTGGTTAGTTTTCTTTCTTTTCCTGCCACTCCTGTAGATGTGATGAGTAAAACGAGAATGGATGTTTTCTACACTAGAAATAGATGGATACCTCCCCCCCCCAGAACTGTGAATCAATAATAAATAGTTTTTTGTTACAGTATGTGTCTTTGCCTATTGAATGAGTTATTTAGTGTGTAAATATATAAATATTTCATTAAGAACTTTCTTCTACAGGCATTACCAATTATTTTCTCAAGACATTGCTGCAGCCTACACATCCTGCCACTAACACCGAGAGGCAATAAATCTTAAAATGTTATTAAGATTTATTGCCTATTCAGGTGGAGCTCTAATAAAGCTGGGCCTTTGTTGAACTGAATAAGTTTACATAGCAGAACAAGACAATAATACGTTTTATTTGTAGGCGCCTTTCTTGACACTCAAGGTTACCTTGCATAATTAAACATAAAAACAAACACAAATTGAAATTCATAGTAAAAATTAAGTACAAAATAAAATTTAAAAAGGCAATGCAATTACAATCAAAGAGCGCAAGCTACTTGAAACAGATGAGTTCTGAGTTTGGACTTGAAATGTGGCAGAGTTGATGTTATGGAGATCGTTGATTTTATAGAGATTTCTCTCATGCAGTGAAACATTTTTGTACCTGTAGATTTAAAAATCAATCAAAAGTGTGTTTTTAATTGTCTTTTCACAGTCTGTTTCTTTTATGCAATGCATGTATGTGACTTCTTAAAGGTGTTTTGATTTTCTGTCTTTGTTTTTGATTTGATTTGATGATCATTTATTTCAGACAGACATTTCACCAACAAAACATAATAATAATAAAGACTTTCATGTTTCTAAGTGTAAATACAATACCTTACTATCAATTTTTTTTTTGATAACCTTTGGATATCCTTATCTACAAATGATGCTGTTGAAATAAAATCCATCTATCCATCCATTTTCCTTCACCCTTGTCCCTAATGGGGTGGGGAGGTGCTGGTGCCTATCTCCAGCTAACGTTCTGGGCGAGAGGCGGGGTCACCCTGGACAGGTCGCCAGTCTGTCGCAGGGCAACACAGAGACAGACAGGACAAACAACCATGCACACACACACTCACACCTAGGGAGAATTTAGAGAGACCAATTAACCTAACAGTCATGTTTTTGGACTGTGGGAGGAAGCCGGAGTACCCAGAGAGAACCCACGCATACACAGAGAGAACATGCAAACTCTATGCAGAAAGACCAGGAATCTAACCCAGGACCTTCTTGCTGCAAGGCAACAGTGCTACCAACTGCGCCACTGTGCAGCCCCCTGAAATAAAATTGCCTTGCCCAATAATAAAGCTCATGCTTTTCATGTCAGAAATTACTAACATATATTTGCATATACATGTACTGAACCTTCTGTTCCCTGCATAATTTTGAGATATCAACCAGTCCACTCATGTTTTCATTCCAGGCTGCATTATAGTAATCCTGTTAAATGTGCAAATGTGCTAATTCCCAAACAACAGCATGCAGGAGAAGCCTCAAAATGACAAAGTGACCCACATACAGTGATGGCATAGTTACTTTGAAAAAGTAACTTTAATCAGATTACTGATTACTCCTTGAAACAGTAACTTAGTTAGATTACTGACTACTAGATTTGGAAAGTAACTAAGTTACATTAAAAGTAACTTTTTACTTACTTACAGCAGCTGCTAACAACGCTCCACCACCTGTGAAAATGACATTGATCTTTGCCAATACTCAATTGTAAGTTATTTTATAATGGTAACATCAACAATGTGTCTCCACTCATAAGGTTGAACTGAAGAGGAGATTGTTTAATGGTTACAACAGTATATATATAAAAAAAAAGAACATTAGTAATTTGTATTCTTTCCTTAACAGGTGTGCTGAACTGCGTTAGACAGATAGCGAACAAAGAACTCCAAACGTTGAGGGGTCTGAACTTAAATATTTTTGTAAAACTGAAAAATAAGCATAAAAAGAACCATACATGAACAGTTTGCAAGTCTCAAGTACAGACATTGCCATATGAAAGAGAATTTTTACACATAGTGCCACAAAGGCTGGACACATTTAACAAGGTTAAAGATAATACAAAAACTTAAATAGCAGACAAACTTATGTCAAACAACATTTGAGC
>CAEFZY010027143.1:0-15528 GCA_903066815.1 Brachyrhaphis roseni
ATTAAGACAATAAAAGACCTGAAATATTTCAGTTAGTGTGCAATGAATCTAAAATATATGAATGTTAAATTTTTATCGTTACATTATGGAAAATAATGAACTTCATCACAATATGCTAATATTTTGAGAGGGACCTGTATATACTGTACATGTATATGACTGCATACGTCAATAGACATGTATGTATACATTATACATAATGCATACATGCACATGGATATACAGTTTATTTATTTACTGATTTATGTTTTGTTGCATCATGTATATGTGATGCAAGTTAGAGAGAAGAGAACTTGATGGAAATAGTTATGATCCACTTGGGTTCAATAGTATACTGATAATAGAATCATGGATCACTGAAACAGTGGAACATTATTACTCTTTGTCAATACCATAAACCCAGCTTCTCCAAGAGCTAAAACTAAGCAAAAGCTCAGTAGAAACAGGGGAAGTGTGGAGTTGAGTCAGACCAGGAGTCACAGGAATCCTAAGAATGAATTGTATAAGCAGAATTGCTCCCAAGACATTCATCTTTTCAGAGTTCAGTTGCTGGTCACAACAAATTGGGAAAGTTAATACCAAGCATGTACAAAAAATTTTGCTTTCTTTTGCTTCTTGTGTCATGCATTTACATCACGGTACATTAACTGCAACAAAGAAAAACTAATCTCGACCTTTATTTTGACATAAGGGAGCAATAAATACAGACCAATTTAAAGACATTAGTTGTATTTTACAGGTGATCTGACCTAACTAAGTATTTCAACAGAAAGCACTTATAGCTACAATCAAACTATCGTCTACATAGAGTCATGTACCAATGACTCTGGCTACATGCACACGGAATAACAATAAACAATCAAGCAAGCACTTTATAAACAGAAAGTTTTACCTGCAAAACTTTTCAGATGAAACTTGAAAGATGCAGAGAATTGAATCTATGGCGGTTAGTGTAATGAACAGAACTATATTTCCAGTGAGTTCTTTGTGAACATCACACACACGAGTGATTTTTAAGACAACTGAGTGAGTTTGTTTCTTGTTATTTATTCCCCCCCTGCAAGAAAGAGGTGAGAGGTAGATTGCTCCACTCCTTATCCATCCATCCACTATTGCTGGGGGTGTGGTATTCCCAATAGTCAGGTGGGAGGCAGGGTATAACCTTCTAATTCATCACAGGAAACATGAGAGCACATGAGAACAGCGAGAAAATACCATCTCCATTCAGAAAGAATGATCCTATTTATCAAACAGTGCATTAAGTTCAGTCACTCTCTTCAGATTAGTTTAAAATATCTAAGGCAGGGATGCCCAAGTTCAGCCTTCAAGAACGCTTACAGTTGCTTAAACCAGATGCAGCAAACATGTTAATTTTCAGGAGCTGAAAATGTAAAATGAAATGTAAAAAACTTTCCTCCACCATTAAAATTCACTGTACGCCTGCAGCTGGCCTGGCAAGCTTCTCAAAATAAGTCACCATGGTAACTTGAGTGTGGTTGTTTTTGTGACGCAACAACAGCAGCAGCACAGATCGAAGAGTCAAATCTTGAACGTGTAAACTTTGATATATTCAATCCACAGCAAGTTGCTGTACTTGCTGCATTTCTATGGCATGTAGGTTGCAAAGTGCTGTTTATAATTTATCCAATTTAAAACTGGTTTTAATCCAAATGATGACCTGTTTACTGATGTAAAAACAGTTATGCTAATCTTTCATTGTATTAAAAAAATGCTTAAAGTAATTTTTCTGAACATGCAAACTGTGTGTGAAAGCTATTTGCAATAAGATTCCAAATTTTATACATATATATATATATAAAGTATGCTAGAGAGAGGGAGAGAGAGAGAGAGAAGGCATTCCAAGAAAAAAGGAGTGTCAAGAGGTTAAGGGTCCATGTGGAGAGGGATGGGTTACATTTCAAAACGCGCCTCCCCTTTCCCACACTATTTAACTACCACAGCCCTCCTCCCCTTCAGAATTCTTGCCTGTCTTTTCTTCACACTGTGTGTAATGGTAGAGCAGAGGATGAACTCCCTTGTAAAATGGGTGCTCATACTTTTTGGACTGTTCTCGGTCATTCTCAACATCGTCCTCATAGGCATCCATGCGGGTAGGAAGCCCAAATGTTCGGGTCAGCCTGTCCACCAGCTGAAAGGTAGGCACGATGACCGCAGCCTGGTGTTTGCTGATCTCACTCAGGAGGAGTACTTGCAAGTCCAGCAGTACATGCTTAAAGAGAAGGAGCTGAATATCTCCACCAGACAGACCACCATGCCGTCGGAAAACTTTTTATTTCTAATTGATTTCTCACTACCAAAGAAATCGGAGGCTGTGGCGTACTTAGACAGAAAAGGCAAAAAGCCAGTGAGAGAAGCAACAGTGGTGGTCTTCTATGGCATGAAGGGCCACATCAAGGAGTATGTGGTGGGGCCTCTCCCCAACCCTACATACCACAGAGATGTAACGAACGAAAGATACAAAATGGAATTACCTATCACCAAGCGTCTGGTTACTATTGGGGAGTATGCTTTAATGTTTCACTTTTTTGACACCGAGGTCTTCTCTAAGTTAAAGAAACTCCTGAAAGAGAGTTTTGGTGTGGATGGGGAAAAACGCTTGAATGCCTTTGAACAAATGCCCCGTGGGGTTCAGTCAGGGGACAGAAAGACTTGGGTTTCCTTCTTCAGAGACATGAGCGGGATGTACATTCACCCTGTGGGCTTCGAGGTGCTGCTGAACCACCAGAGCACAAACGCATCTGAGTGGAAAGTGGAGAAGCTGCTTTACAACGGGAAATATTTTAAGACGGTGGAAGAGCTTAAGACGCAATATGATAAAGGGAATGTGACAAAAATTGTCTACAAGGAATCTCGTGACTACGGCTCTCTCAAGCCTAGAAGAAAGCCGCTGCAGATCCCACCTCAGCAGTTTTATGCAGAGGGAAAGCGCTACAGTATTCAGAACAACCACGTCTTGTACCTGGACTGGAGCTTCGCCTTTGGACTTAGTTCTCTCACAGGTATGAGAGTGTTTGATGTGAGGTTTAAAGATGAAAGAATCGCCTATGAAATAAGCGTGCAGGAGGCGATGTCAGTGTATGGTTCAGTGACACCAGGGATGATTCTTACAAAGTTTTTGGATTCAAGCATCGGGATTGGGCGCTTTGCACATGAACTAGTTCGTGGTGTTGATTGTCCTTATAACGCTGACTATGTTGACACATACCGGTACATCGATGTCCCGGTTCCAGTCAGGTTCAGGAATTCCATATGCATCTTTGAGCACAACATGGGTCAACCCCTAAGAAGACACTTCTCAGATTTTTTCCACTACAGTTACGGTGGAATGGTGAACAGCGCTTTAGTCTTCAGAACAATAACAGCTATAGGAAACTATGACTACATGTGGGATTTCATCTTTTATCAAAGTGGATCAGTAGAAGCCAAAGTTCACGCGACTGGCTACATTTCATCCTCCTACCTGGTCAACGGTAATCTGAAGTACGGACACCAAGTGGCAGAACAAGTCCTCGGGAACATCCACACACACTTCATCAACTTCAAGGTGGACCTAGATGTGGCAGGTAAGTGTCATATTATTTAATATCTAAGTGACCTTTGGAAATTAGTGCTCTGTTAGCTGTTCTCTTTACACGTGCAACATTTGGAAATATGAATAAACAGTTTTTCTTATTAAGTAGAAAAACAAAATTCTCCATACGGTTTTGTTAAAATTCAAATTAATTCAATTGAAAAAATATTTACTTTTTGATTGGTAAAACCATGTTAATTAAAAAAAAACAAAAACATTTACCATGGTAATTGTAAAAAAAAAATGCATGACCTAAAAGGTTTGTCAATGAAAAAGACAATTCTGTCTAGATTCTATTGATCAATGAATTACAGGGTGATTAGGTTAATAGATTTTCCTCCTATATACAATACTCCTTTTATTTCATTCATATTATTGGGCACAAATCATTGAACTTTTTATGCCACCTAGCTGTCATGTGTCGCAGAAAGTGGAGCTTTGGGTAAATGGACGGTCCATAATACGAGCAAGTGCTTAGGCACCCCCAAATGGCTGCCATGGGAGATTCAAGGGTTTCAAGCACAAAAGAATTAAAGTAACTGCTACACCTTAAATATGGGAAATAGTACGAGAAATGATCCTAGAAGGCCAAATCTCACTTGTATTGATTATATTGTGGGTAATGCAACTGTCTGACATATACCTGACCCCTCTTCCATACAATGACAATTTAATTACTTTGTCCTTTGCACACGTGCAATCAAATTAAGTAAACATACAAATGCAGATAGTCAAAATAAATAAATAAACCTAATATTAATAAGGTCAAATTGATCAGCATTATACCCTGCAACATAACACAGCGAGTATATTTTTGATTAGAGAATGGTATTATGACATGATATAAAACTCAAAAGAATTTTGCATAATACTGTCCAGCTCTCCCTGCCATCCTCTTTCCTCCACTGTCATGCTCTTCATTGCCAGTCATGTTAGGTTTGCAGTTTTGTCACACTCTTTTCATTTGTGGAGGCTGTACTTCGTGAGAAGTTCAAAGCGTCTGGTCTGTACTGCACAATATATCACAAATTCATTATCACTATATCATTGTACACAACATATATATCCAATGAACTTCTAGCCCTGTGGTAAATATCTTGGGCTTTGTTTAATAATGTAGCCCAGCTTTAAATTTAAGAGACAAAAAGTGTCAAAAAAAAGTGTCACGTTAAACTAAATAGAGAAGATAACACAGCTCAGAGCGTGTTCTGTGAAGCTGAATTGATGATCCACTATAGTACATCCTCAATGCTGGAATATCTCAGCAGGAAACATTTGAGTTGAAGGTGCAGCACTTCTTCCAGTCTGATTACCTTTTGCACATTATTTTCTTTCTTTGCTCACCTGGGGGAACTACCTACTCCTCTATTTAGACTTGAATAAGTACATTAGCATATCATCCATATCAGGGTTTCCCCCGGTGTAATATAAGCCTGGCGGGCCACAAGGTTGTGCCTCCACCAGGCTTAATATTGTTTAAGTTTTTTTTAAATGTTTGCATTTTTTTAAGACTTTATAGTTGGTGTTCAGATATTAATCCTCCAATAACACATAATTATCAAGTGATATTTTTAAATTTCCTGTCAACATTAAATATTTTTTAACTCAAAAACACAGCAGGCTGTTGGATGAATAACTGCCGAGCGCCCCAAAGGGCTTAGCAAGATTTCTGGGGAAAATCTTGAATATGCAAATATGCATTCTCAGTTAGTTTGTTCTGTATGTATTGTAGGCTTATTAAAAATATACCACAGAAGCAAGACACTGACCTGATTGTCAACCATGTATTTTGGGTCAGGTTGGACTCTACCTATATATCTAAATTCTAGAAAACATTCATGACAGATCAGGCTTTTCTGCAATGTATGAAAAGTTTATTCTAATCTGAGCATAATTACGCAGCATTTTCTGGTGACTCATGCACACTTATATGTCACTGTCATTTCTTGTTTATTTTGTATTAATCACCAACGTGGCTATTTCATTTTACATAAATGTTTATATATATATATTTTATATTAAATACAAAGCCTGATTACTGATCCATAATCCCCCAGCGAAATTCCTCTGAAGGAAGCTTGCTGTTAGATAAGGTAAAGTAAAGGTAAAGGTGCAGATCAGGCCTGGTGTGCAGTGGGCTTGAAGGATTGGTATCTAGAAGTGAGTTTGGACATCCAGGGGGTGTGTAAGGATCTAGAGAAGCCAGGAGTTTGAGGGTGAAGAGGTTGTTGCTGAAGAGCAGGCAGGTAGATTAGGACATCAGAGTTGCAGGTGTACACGAAGAGTTTCTGTTCCACAAACGGATTGACAGGTAAGCAGGACCAGGAGGCGCAGAAAACAACAGGCTTCCAGGCATGTACAAAATAAAAAAGGCTTGTCAAATGAAGCCTCACAACGATGATTGTGTCGTCTTGCTGAAAACCATGTGATATGCAGCAAATGATGCCTCGCAACACATCAGACATGTCACTGCTTCATTGTATGTGTCAATCCCCATTTTATCAGCAGTGTCTGAAAGGAAGCCAGAAAGAAACAGGAAAACCTCTCACATCCATCCCAATGATTTCTGTGCTGTTATTTCTGCTTTAGTAAGAAGAAATGAGAAGCAGCTGTAAAGCTGTGTGTTTTTTCATATTAAAATGAAAATACCAACACTGTTGTTCTTTCTGAAGTAGAACAGTGATGCACAGTATGCAACCATGTAACCATTTGATTATTTCTACATTTGCTGTGGACAGGTCTGAGCATTGCAGGGTGTCTATACAATGGACAAAAAAAGGATTTGAACGTGTGGTTGTTTTATCAGTAAATGGAAATCTTTCAGATAGAGAAGACATAGACATATCTGATGAACTCATTTATACTCAGATGAGACCAAAGCTGGATACATTGGATTGCACACATCAAGTTTAGTGGACGAGTCTGCAGTAGAAAACATCATGTTGTGGGCTGTCTTAAAGCGTACAGTATGTCCAACCTTCAGATAACTGAAGGATAAATTCCTGGATAAATGTAATGTAATTTTCCTGATAATATTTAAAATAGTTCTGTTATAGCATAACTTATTTTCCTTTATCCTTCCAATATTCTATCTAAAACTTACTTTGTGGACTCATTTGCTTTGATTTCTTTGTGTGTGTGGATTATCTGGGAATGTCTTTACTAAAACAAAACCCTGACATCTTCAGTACATATTTGATCCACTGTATGAAACAATTCTAACAAATAAAAATAGTAAATGCAGAAGCATATTTGTTGGGTTTTGTTGTAATATCTATTTTTCCTTTTCAGGAGTGGAGAATGTATTCCAGACGAAAGACATGGAGTTTACCAATGTATCTTTGCCATGGATGCCTGATCGATATGCAATGGTGCCTCGGCTGGTGGAAAAGCAGCTCCAAACTGAACAGGTCTGTCCTAATTTTCCTCTGCTATTCTTCTATGTTTTTATTTTATTTAAAAGAACTTCTGCTTTTTGATGCAGAGCAGTGCTGTGGCACCTTGTAGGGTGCCACAGTAATGAATCCATTATATGTTTGTAATAATGCATTATACAATAATGCAGGATTTTGTAATTCTTTCTCCCACATTATGTAATAACATTATTATAAAATGTGGAGATAATTACAAAATGGGAATCCTGTTTTTTTTTTTTTTTTTTTTTTTAAGAATGATAATTAGGCCTGTCACAATAGGCAATAACTCAATTATTCACATGATAAATTAGAACAAATTCAATAATTTCCATTTACATGATTTATTGTTTTTCTCTTTTTTTTCTTTCTATCAAAAAGTGGATGACAAAAGTCTTCAGTCTGGTGCTTTGCTCTCAACTAAAAAATTTTTGAAGGACAATTTTGTTTACAGAGACTGTTGAAGACTGAGAAGGCTCATCCGAGGAACTTAGCTGGAGAAGCAGAATAGACAGAGAATACAGGAACAAATGAAAACAAAAAATAAAACATGACAATTAAAGGATATCAGAACACAAATGAAAGCTAAAGAAAACCAAAATATGGGTACTAGAACATAACAGGACTGAGGTATTGGACTTGAGAATATTTCCTGTATTCTCAGGTCCAAAACTTGACATGTATGCCTATGAACCTAAACCCACAAATAAATAAGCAAAGAATTTGAATAACAGAAATGCATGGAACATGAAACCCCATGACAAAAACACCAATTGTTCTTCTGAATTTCAACCAGAAGAACAAATAGTCCAGCTAGCAAAGTAGCAAGAATGGCTGCAGGTATCGAACCACTTGGCAAAAGTCAATATGGAGATCCTGTTTCCACGGCCCAACTGATCACAGATCTAAGCAGCACAGCAACTTTAAAGATGATGTGGCCATATTAGTCCTCAGTTTGGCTTCTGCAAACATGACATAACACCTTTTATGAACATGACGGAGTCTTCATGAATATTTATGACTTTTGTCATAAATATGACAACACATTTATGTTACCATATTTAAATATGAGAGGCACCCTGGGTTGTTTCGAGGTTTGTTTATTATTCTGTGTTCATTAGTCTCTTTCTTTGACTAGATCAGTCTTGTTTCTGTTTGTTTAGTTCAGGCCATCCTAATGATTCTAGTTTATGTCCTTGTTGCTCTAGTTCAATTGTTTCTTTAGTATTTGATTTATTTCATAGTCCCTCGTGTCCTCTTCCTCGCTCCCTGTGCGTTTTTTTTTGTTGTAACTTTTTGTTAGTTTGTTGATAACGTTTTTATTAAATATTCTTCATTTACTCAATGTCTCTACCTTTCTGCATTTGAGTCCACAATCAAATCACACATCATGACAAGAGCAACTTTAGTGGAAAACACTGACAGTGGGCAGATTTTAGAATTAATTGGTAGGCAAAGGCTGTGTACTGAATGTCAGGCAAACTGAATGACTTGAATGATGAACTGAATCACCAAATGATGCCAAACTCATCTTTTTGCTTCGCACTCGTAAATCTCAATTTGTTTGTAAATCTACATATGCCATTTGTCATATCTTGGATTTTGACTGTCAGTCTTCTGGAACTCTTCCACAGGAGGCCGCCCTGCGTTATGACTCCAAGATACCTCGCTATCTTCACATCGCTAGCAGGAAAACCAATCGTTGGGGTCATCAGCGTTCCTACAAACTGCAGGTGTTTAGCTTTGCAGGAGATCACCTACCAGAGAGCCAGACTGAAGAGAGATCAATGTCCTGGGCCAGGTAGGAACGGGCAAATTAAATACATGAATAAATAAAGGAAAATCTATGCTATGGTCCAGTTACTGCATTATTGTTATTGTTCAATGTGTAACCTGCTTGAGAATTATTATTATTAATAATTTAATTAAAGTATTAATTATAATACATATAATTAATCCTTCATCAGCCAAACATTGATAATTCCTCAAACTCCTTTTTTCACAATTTACAATCTGACTATAGTACAGCAGCACAAAATTTGAATTAAAAAAAATAAATAATTGCAAGTATAGATTTTTGCAATCTCTTGACCAGGAATGTACATATATGTTATGATCCTTTTTTTGTGTGCCATTTTTGTTTTTGTCTTCACCACATTCTGGTTGTTAATTTATGTCCAATTTGGTCTTGCCATTTTTTACTCCGTTCCTGTGTTTGTTATTGTTAGAAAGGTTTTGCCAGTTCAGTTCATTTCTTTGAGTTCAGTTGTATGCATTCTTGTTTTCTGTTCTTTATGCTAACTGGATTTAGTTCTGTGTCCAGCAGTAATTATTTAAAGCTCACATTCTAAAAAATTCTCATGTACTTTTTTTCTTAGCAGCACAGTCAACTCCCATCATTGGTTCCTCTGATCACCATACTGAGTTTATTTATTTATTTCCAGTGTTGCATTCATAATGATGGCTGACTCTTCTCGTTTAATGACCGGCTCAGGTTCCTGGGACAGTGGCAAAGAAGAAAAGCTGAGGATCTCCTTTTGTTTCCAGCCCTAAATCCTTCTTTTTTTCAGTGCCTTTTCTTTTCTTATTCTTACCCATTTATTCATTAATATTTCATTATATATTTTTGTTTATTTAATGTACGTAATAGGCATGGACTTTAGTTTGTTTTAACTTCATTTGTTGGATTTCTCACAAGAAAATTTGTATTAACTAGCAGAGTGAGAACTCCAAGGATCACTGAAGTAATCTTCTCTTCCATAGTGGCGTTGTCTCAGCAGCCGCTGTCTGTTGGGGTCTGTCCAGTGTCTGGGACAGTGTCATTGTCAGTCAGTGAGCTTAAGTCCGTCAAAAACCAGATCAATGTTCTCGGCGCAGTGCCCTTAGTCTGCGCACAATGACATTATATGATTCCAAATATCTAATCTACAGTCAGTCAACCAGCCAATTCACAACAACACTGAAACTTAGACATAATCTTGCTGATGCCAAGGTCACCATTGGTTTTCTAATTTAAATTCTTATTCCTGTGGTTATTCATGATTATGCATTAAAGTTCAAATTATCATTTTGTTGTTGCAAAATGTAAGTTTTTTTAATTTCGTTCACACGATAGATCCATACAATTATTCTAGCTTTTGTTGTTACTAGTTATTTTCATAGACCATTTCCTTATTTCTCTTAAGCAGGAGGTCCCCAGAACCTTCACTATCAAGGCAGTATCCTACCGCCTTCTTTTATATGCACAGAGTTATCTCTTAAACTCACTTTCCAAGTTGCTCCCCAGCTGGGTATCCAGCGCAAAAAATCTCCAAGGAAATTAATCAATGAGAAATTAGCATTAAATAGGAGCGTCATGGGAACAGTGGAGTTCAGTTTACATACTGCAATTTAACAGCCTGAGACCATATTCAGAGAAATAACCCAGCATGGTTGTCTACACAGTGACCGAGTCACTTGCAGGATTTCCCCCAGAAAACTCGCTAAGCCCGGTGGCCATCGTGCCGAGGCGGTCCACCAGCGGTCCACCATGTTTTTATATTAAAAGATGTTAAAAAGACAGGAAATGTAAAAATATAACTAGGTAATTATATGTTACGGGAAAACATTGCCAGTGAAATTATATTTAAACCCACAACTAGTCTTAAAAGCAAAAAATTAAAAAACACAATTAAAATGAATATCAATTATTTGCACTTCTGTTTAATCCAAATTAAGTCAGTAGCTCTATAAGACCCCAAGGCTTCAGGGGCCCATAAATGCTAATATTCTAACACAAACCACAGATACATAAATGTAACACTTGTTTATTCAGATCATCAATGCTGCTGAATTTGATTTAATGGTTTCAGCATGCATGAATTAAAATATTTTATATTGTTAACATTTATATGTAAGATTTTAAGGAGCTGGCAAGTTTACTTTATAAAAGTTCAAAGAACAATATTCATAGTTAAATTGTTTTGTTACCATAGCTACAATTTGATACTGTGAGTTTAATCTTTAAGTTTGAGCTCTGTTTGTTCACAAATACAAATTGGTAAACTGCAATTATAACTGATTGTTTTTATGTTGGCCAATTAAACTACTCTCCGTCTGATTGTGTATTTTGCTTTCTGTTGTAATAATGTAGTATCTCTTACTCACTTCTGTCTTGATGTCCTTCAATGCCTGTCACTCTTTTGTCAGTCAGTGAGCTTAAGGACTATCAAGGTTTGCCCAGCTGGCCAATTGTTAGAGTCAAGGACTTTTTCTGAGTTCTAAACTTGACTGTGCACAGTTTTCAGCTTCTGTCATCACCTGTTTTCCAGTTTCCATTTGATTCACACAGCCTCCTCCACTCTGTTTCTAATAACTTCACTTTGGATAAGTTTGATATTATGCAAAACAGATTTATGTAGTGTAGGTCAATAGCTACCAACCTAACTTCATGTGGCCTAGGGATGAACTTAAGAACATTTTGGAGAGAGCTTCATGGAATGTTTCTGTGTCTGAGCAGCTGACTGTAAAGCTTTAACATCAACAACTGCAGTGGAATCCTTTGGATGCAGCTGGGGGAAGCTGGATGCTTCACACAGCTGTAGACTCTAAAGAAAAACAGACATGTTCACTGGAGTAATAAATCATGGCTTTCAGTCTGAAAATTGAATAGGACCACCTTTTGTTGGTTTGTCAGTTGCCATTAGGATTCTGTATTATGTGAAGAGTAAAGTGTATTTCCTTTTTATATTCACCATAAGATTGTTTTTGGTACTTTTATGAGATGCCTATTACCCTTCCTGTCAGAAACAGTTTGATAGAATTGAAATAATTTCAAATTTGAATCTACAAACAAAACTTTAACATGGAAACATGATGTTGTTAAAACATCATTCAGCTGCATCTTGGGTTGAAATTAACTAATGAATTTTTCTTGAAGGATATAAGCAGACTCGTTCAGAGCATCCCCGAAGACCCTCTTTATTTTTGTTATGGACCACCCAGCCATCTATTGTGGTATTCTCTACTAGAGTACCATCATATTAAGAGGAAAAGCTGCTTGCTATCTGAGGGAAAGTGCCCCAAACATAAGAAGTTCTTTACTTTTTTTTTTTCTCTGTGAACATTGTGGCTTCACACTGTGACTGGAGTGGATAGCAATTATATTACAGGAAGGCATGTCCTTCCTGTAATATAATTGCAGGCCCTTCCTCCCACCATCTGTCAGATCTACAACCAACACTGTTTCTAAATAACAATCATAAAAATAAGCTGGGTAACATTAATTTGTTTGTCCAAGTTAATTATCAGCACACAAAATTCATGTTTAAAGTAAGGTTTGCAGTCATGCAAAGTGTCATTTGCATGACTGCTTACTGCTTTGCTGCTTACCTAGTTTGAATAGAGGGAAGGAACTGACTTATCAATCAGATAAAATCTTTTGGAAAATCCCTCTTGAAACTGGTGCAGTTTGCTGAAGTGGTGGTCCACAAGTGCTCCAGAAACAGATTTTCTCCACTGATGTGGGTACATTCCCTTGAAAAATAAAAGTCAACCAGACACTTTGAAGAGGTTCTGATGCCAAGGGCCAATGTAAAGAATCCTGTGCATTAATACGTGGTAGAAGCGAACATTTGAACTTGTCTCCTTACAAGTCAAAATGGCATAACTGAGCTTGAACTATAAAATCGCTGCAAGGAAATAAAATGACAAATTCACAAAACTGATTAGCTGAAAGTCATGAGCTTGTTTATCAGTTCAACAGCAAATACAATGAGGTCATAATATTATAGTAAATATAGAAAAATGAACAGTTTGAAAAATATAACCCAAAAAGAATATAAAGATTTCTATGCAACTCCAGGAAAGAATAAATTTTATGTTTTTGCACTCCTATTTAGGGGCTAAAAAAATTAATTTTGTATAATGTATCTCTTTTAAAATGTATTGGTATTAGACTTTTTAAAAAATCCCAGTTTATTAGTGCAATTGGACATTGTCTACAGTAAATAATCCAATTAATGAGAGTTGTATTGCTTGGTCCACTAGAAATTTCATACATTTTCTCATAGACTGACCCCATGTGGAGAGACTACATCTCTCTGTGGGGAGATCTCACTTAGTCTGCTGCTGTCTACTGGTAAGAATTTCACAGGACTGCAGTTAAAACAAACTATCCCATGGATGCTACTTTTAGAAACTCTGGGAACCAAAGACAAAGTAGTCTTTTGGGATATAATGAAACTATGTAATGTTCTAGATGCAATGGAGCTTGAAGTTGTTTATATTTTTCCTCGTAACATACATAATTTGTTTTTTATTTTTTATTACTCATAGCTCTTAGGATAATCACATTGCAGTAATAGATTATTTTAAATCTAGTAGATTAAAAAACTTTTTCCTTTTCAAATATAATTAGGACGGATTAGTAATTTAGGTTGCAAATATATGTTAGCGATTCTGATAGTGTTTAGGCCAGCTGGTCCTGATAGCCCACCACTGCAAGAAATATCTTCAACAAAAAATGTAAAAGCTTTACAGCCTTCAAGCTTTTTCTAAAATTCCATAATTGCACCGCTCATAGTGCAATTCTACATGTTGGAGGCGATTTGGAGTGGCTTAGGGATTGTACTCCTACCATTTATTTTCACTTATCAGACTTCTGGCACAAGTAAAATTTGTGTCATGTATTTGTGTCAGTTTATTTATATTTCCTCCATCCCAGGACAAACCTCTGCTTTCTGCTCACTCCAGGTTTGAATCAGAATCAGATGATTCTCACTTCCCTTTGGTTACTCAAGACAACCAGCACCTCCACTTATCGCTACTGATTTTTCTCCTCCATCCACGCTGAAAGCTCTCCAATGTATTATAAGCTTGAAGACACAAACTCTCCAATATTCTGCACTCTCTTCATCATGATCATCATTATTTGACAACCACTACTCTGTCCTTCTCCAGACATTTCATAATGACTGAAGAACCAGAGGCACTCACTTTTGTACATATTTCTGTTCCTTTGCAAATGAACTATTTAACTCCTAAATTCAGTTTCTATGTCTGTTTCTGCATGTTGGTCTGAAAAATCCCTGAAATTATAAAATCAAGTTCATGAGCTCTCCTGACACGACGCAGAGTCCCTCAGAGGGAGTAAGGGTGCAGAATGTCTCTTTGGGTCCTCCATGACTCGTGGCCGATTACCAGCATCTTGCTTCCTGACAATGTTCTCCACGGGTTTTCTAAATTCCCCATTCAGTTCTAACCAAAGCTCTCAGTGAAATCTCCTAATCCCCTGGTCGAGCACTGAATGGAGTTATCTAAGGGTCAATCCAAATTGTTTATAATGTCTTCCAAGTGTTTTCCAATATCAAGATAAAGGGATCTTGTGGCATCTTTCATAAACTGAACCCAATTTAAGAAAATCCCACTCCACAAGTCATAATGGAGGTTCTTGCTATTCAAGGTTCTTAAGGTTGTTCTACATGTTTCTGGTGTTTGAACAAAACTGATTTTAAAAAGCATATTATTAGTGAGGTATATTATCTTTAGGAAATCATTTTCAGCAACTGCTATTTTCCTCTTCTGCCTTAAAGTACAGTATGTCAGTACACAACTCCCTAGGTCAAAATCTCAAAGTCACTAAACAATGTCAGAAGTTGAAATTTCTTTCTAACATCACAATCTGAGCTCTCTGAACATTCAGAGATAACAAACCTGTTTGTTACAGTATATTTTCGGTCTTTTCCAGGTATAAGGTTGCCATCACCAAGCAAAAGGACTCGGAACAAACCAGCAGTAGTCTTTACAATCAGAATGATGTTTGGACTCCAGCTGTTGACTTCAGCAAGTATATTGAAGACAACGAAAGAATTGAAAATCAAGTATGTTGTGACATGATTTGACAAAAGAATGTAACTACTCAAAAAACCTAAAATTTGAAAAATATAATCTGCCTTATTATGTGTCTTTAGGATCTTGTTGCCTGGGTGACCACAGGCTTCCTTCATATCCCTCATGCTGAAGACATACCCAACACTGTGACAGTAGGAAATGGTGGTGGAGTCATACTACGACCACATAACTACTTTGATGAAGACCCATCTATCAGCTCTACAGATTCTGTGTACTTCAGCCCTGGTGCTGAAGGCAGCTGTGAGAACAACAGGATGGCATGCTTGGCACATGAAACTTGTACCCCCACCCTGGAGACCTTTACCTACCACGGCTTTGATGGAGTCATGAAGTTTGAAGACTGGAAATGATTTATGTGTTGCTGAGCCAAAGCTTCCCAGTTATTTTAGTATGTAAGAAAAGTTTTGCACTATGTGTTTAACTTAGTGTAACAAATTGAATTAATACACAGTATATTGTGGGCCTACAAATCCCTCTGTATTATGTTGTTTTATTCACCTATCATTAACAGGTGAAAAACAGTTTTTTACTTTCACTAAAGTAAAAAAACGGTTTTACCTCTAGTGAACTCTAATGATATAGATATAAATACATACATATATAGCTATGGAAAAAAATGAAGAGACCACTGCA
>CAEFZY010027163.1:0-16680 GCA_903066815.1 Brachyrhaphis roseni
CAGTCTGTGTCCATTCGTTTGCCTCGCGCTACCTGTGATGAGCCTCTGTGTTTCCGCTCAGCAGTGCTGCCCTGGTTGTTGGACTGTTTACCTGTTTTTTTTCATCCATTAAATCATCATTTTTCCATATCGTACCTGGGTCTCCAGCGTCTGCCTCACCACCTCACCTCCAATTCATGACATGCACATACCTTGCTATAGGAAAACCTCATTATTCAAATGTTGTATCGTTTAATTTCTTGCAGCTCCAGCTCATCAATTACAGATCTCTCCTCTAGCTGGGAGCAGACAAACCTGCGCAGAGTGTCTGACCAGTTCAGCTCTCTTGGCAGCATGGACAGTCTAGAACATGGTCACATGTCGCCTCCTAAGTCAAACAACAGCATGGAGCACCTCGGAGGAGGGAAACGAGACTCTGCCTACAGCTCGTTCTCAACAAGCTCAAGCACTCCAGACTACTCGCTCTCAAAAAGCAATGCAGCCTCGACAGAGAATGTGGCCTATAAGGTCAGTCAGTGGGATGCAGGAGCAAAGCACAGCAATGCCAGAAACAGCCAGAGTCTGGTTGCTGAGAGAGGCAGACAGGATGAAAGACTTACATATTTTCAGATGCCAGAAGTTAACCCAGGCCACTGTAGCCCACAAGTTGAGGATTTGCCTGGATCCTGGCACTCTTCTTCAAGCAGAACCGTCTTTGGACCTGTGTGGAATGTCCCTGAGAAAAAGAAGACTGTTTCAGCCTCTCCGCTTCCGCCTGCACGTAGCGATAGCTTTGCTGCAACCAAGGCACACGAGAGAGGGAAGGTTAAAACTCACCCAGAAGATTCACACCTGGCCTGTAAGGTTTCTGCTGAAAACCGTCACAGTCACAACATTTCTCCAAAGAATGACAGTGAAAATGTTTATGGTGCATCTGATAAATACAGCCATACCCAATTTAGCGCCAACAAGCAGTATTCCCCCTACAGCGCTGATGTTGGGCAACAACAAGCTCCCCATGCTAGCCAGCTCTCCCATCCAAGACAACATAGTGACAAGAGCACTTTCCATCCTCAACCCTGGTCTGTATCCATACCAAAGCAACAAAGTGTAGGTGGGTACCACAGCAGCTCGCAGGAACCTCCCACTAATGGTTCTGCTCAACACTCGACCCAGAACCAGAGACGAAGTCTAAGCAGTTCGCTGTCTTCTGCAGCTACTGACCAAACAACAGATGTCACTGGACCAAGCCGATATTACTGCGTCACCACATCCAATCCGCCTAACGCTTCACCTTGGTCTGATGCACCAAATGACCGAAGGAGTGGTACTGGTGCAGATCCACCACAGGCTGGAACGGTCACCAAAGTCAAATATCATCTTCCTCAACAACATCAACACACAACAAATGACGGCAATGCCTACAGCAAGCACCAAGTGACGACTGTTCCGGAAACTTCTGTACTCCAACACTTCTGTGACGATAGGGAAAGCCATAGAGGTCACGGTACACAAATGGCAGATCCTCCATACGTCAGTAACCTTCCTAGGAGGCAGACTGAGCAAAGACGGTCTCTGCCAGCTCAGCTCAAAGACTCTCATCAAGACATTAGACTTCAAACTCATGTGAGCAACAAGATCTGCCCCTTGACAACTCCAATGCTTCACTCTCTGTCCATGGATGCAGGAGGTCCAGAGGAGAAAACCAGAGGCTCAAACTCCGAGGAGTACTTTGAAAGCAACCAGGTAAAATGCAGTGAGCGGTTTGCCACCACATTGAGAAATGAAATCCAGATGAGAAAAGCAAAGCTGCAGAAAAGCAAGAGTGCTGCTGCTCTCCCTGGGGCGCAAGCTGAAGCAGACGAGCAAAATTCTTGGAAATCTACTGAAATTTCCACCCCAGCTTCTGCAGATGTGTCCTTGCAGTCTAACTGCTACAAACATAATGTAAAGGAAGCTCAAGCCAGGGTGCTCAAGGCGACCTCTTTTAGGAGGAGAGATCTGGAGCCTGTTTTGGTGGACCATGCTGCCACTGAGGTCCAACCTAACTACCAGGCTCGCAAAGATGGAATTGTACTGGCAGCGGTCACGGAATCGGGAACAAATCATTCCACAGGTCACGTAACTCGCATTGGATCCCGAAAGCGTTTCCCTACAGAAAGGAAGGTCCGGTCGTATTCTGAACCAGACAAAATCTATGAGGTAGGGGTTGGTGAAGTCCCTGCTCTTACTAAAAATGCCAACTCTTCACTAGACCAACAAAAACTCTTAAATGAAACTATGAAACAAGGATTTCCTGATTACATGCTGCCTAAAAGCCAATTGAAGTATCAAAGCACAGATCAGGCTTCTAGCTGTGTAATAGAAAACACAAAGAAGGAACTCAAGAGCACTAAAGTTTCTTATTCTTCACCATCCTTCCAAGATGACACAAGGCTTGGTACATTCGCTGAGTATGAAGCAAGTTGGAAAATACAAAGACAGCATCCAGAGAAAAAAGCCTCTGGACGGTATCATTCGGCTGAGAACATCCTAGATCCAGGACCAGAGCACCGGACCCAGAGGACGTGTTTCCATGAGAGATCCAGATCATCGCCCTCAGCAGACATATACGGCCAGGTAAGTTGGAACGCCTGTGATTTCAGGTGTTCATTAATTGATAAAATCGATTAATTACATTTTTGTCAATGTCAGTGTCAAATTTATTTATATAGCACTTTAAAAACAGGTGTAAAACTGCACCAAAGTGCTGTACAAGAACGACAACACAAATTGATAAAAATAGAACACTACTTCAAATAAATGCCATTGGTTTATGAAGTTTACATTTTTGGAAAATCTGGATTTTTTTTCTCTAATGCACTCCTTGAGTTTCCATAGTTCAGAGTGATGTCAGCACACCCAAAACCCATCATCTTGTTTCACAAGCGAGTTTTACAGCTTCTGTTAATTTGGACTTTGAATTCAGGTCAACTGTAGGATAAAATATAAGGGTCAGGCTAAGATTATTTTTATTTTTTCCTCATAAAGAGGACTTTTTTCCCTCATAATTTTTAGTCATTCTCCTGGTAAAATTGCGTTTTTATTCTGCTAATATTATGACAAGATTCTCGTACCCTGCTCCTCATACTGTGCCATACAGTTCACATAAGGAATGATTGAAATAAGTTGCTTTTTGAAAATATTTTATATATGTATACTGTATATATTTTTCTAATAAAGTGGAAATCTTTTTTTTATGAGATTTCATATTTAAGCCATATTGCCCAGCCCTAATATAAGAACAAAATTGAGTTGCTAGCAGTAATTATTAATTATAGGAACACTTGCTGAGTAAACTCAATGCACTTCCTGGATGGCTGCTTTGCAAACATCATTCAATACCACTGGGCACAGGTATTTCAGCTTCCAAGCTGCATTTTTTTTTTGAATATTTTATATATGCTCTCTGGAAAAATTCTGCGAATAGGCAAATCTTCTGTGAATAATTTAGAAGTAACGTTTCACATAAAAATTTATGAATACTGAATCCGTGAATAGGTTTGATTAAAGTGTGACAAATTCATCACGCCCTTCTGATTGACTGTAGAGAAAGCACCAGAAGAAATGAGCCAAGTTAAATATTAATGTACACCTGTTTGCAAAGACACACCCTCGTACTTGTAGATTACCCTGTAGGCATCAACCTGTTTAGTTTTGTACAGCAGCAAGAAAACCACACAGCTGCAACATGAGCTGGTTTCAAGACGTTCATTTGAGTCTCTGGGATGTTTGAATGTTTTTGCATAAGACTATTTGTTCATCCTCACTTACAGAAGATTCCAAAGCCCAACACAGGATATTCCAAGAAGAGTGAACCTGGTGAAAAGCTCATCACAGACACAAGGTGAGTAAGTCTTGTGAGCATCAGCATAAATCTGCCAATATACAATGTTTTGTTTTTTACATGTATGTGCACATGGGAATGCCTCTTTAAAGTTTTTATAGTCCCATTAGAAAAGTTACACGCTGCTTGACTTTTTTAAATCTACCTTCATCATACTATCAGTAAATACAGTGTGATCTGCATCTTACCGCTGTTGCACTTTTCCTTTATCAATGAAAGAGGCCTGCATAGGAACACTGGAGTCTTTATAATGTATAAAGGCGTTAACAGTGGCAGCTGTGACAACAGAAGCCGTCTCTCTAGCCGAGCTTTGTGTCGATTACTGGAGGCTCAGCGGCGTAGGCGAGGCATCTGAATATGTCTGTGACAGTGAAGAAGTGTTTCTTCAGCACTTTGGGAATTTACTAGAGGGCCCAAGTTCACAGAATCAGCGTAGAGGCATGACATTTTTACCAATAAGGTCTGTAATTGTTTTTTTGTGCCAGGGATTTAGTTCTTCAGAATGCAGTATATTGTTTAGGTCTCTGCTTTAGTTCACGCTAACACAACTGTGTAAATGCAACTGTCTTGCAGTGAATTTGTGCAGTAGGTTGATCTGAATTCTTCATAATTCACATTTTATTCTGCTTGAAAAGTGCTTGTATTTAAGTCTGTTTGGCAGTATAAGAGCGATAAAACAAATAGTTGACCATTTTCTGCATTTTATATTGAGACTTGCTGGGCATACATTAGGAATGAACAATTATATGTACTTACTGTTGTTGTTTTTTTTAAGCGTAAGAAGTATTTTAATTTATCTTCACAACAATAAACTTGATATAATGATGCTGAATTTACAAACCTTACAAACTAAAAGTAGTAAGGGGATTGTTAATTTGACTATATTCCCACTGTTGGCTCCATGGAAGCAGTTAATAATATCAATATCTTTAAAAATATGATTAATATTGTGTGGTGTTTAGTTGTGAAATTACACTACTGGTGTCCCAAAGTAGTCCCCTGTTCTTTATTAATTTATTTTGTTAGTTTGGTCCTTGAAAGAGGTATATTGGTGATAATATCCAAAACAATATTACAGCTTTTATCATTTTCACACTAAATACCACAAAACGCTGTTACACTTTCTAGTTCATATTGCTGTCCCTGATATACAAGTACAAATGTAAGTCTTGATATTTGAATGTTTTGCTTTAAAAAAAGTTAAAATGTTAAATTCGAGGCCAGCTGCTGTCAGTCTCCTGATATTTATGCTCTTTTGCACATTTATGTTTTTGATTTGTTTGGTATTTTTCCATGATTTCATCATTGGATGTTGAAAGCCAGGCAAATCCATCCTTGTGGTAATTAAATAGCCACTGTGTAAAACTCCCAAATGCTTCACATACTTGCAGGTTAAAGTAGTTCTTGGCATAACTAAAGCACCGTCAGGATTTGATTGATCTTGGTTTACAACCCACAACTTTTAAGAAGATATAAACATGCAGGGTTTGAGGAGAAGGGTTAGCAGACAGTCTAATTAAAAAAAAACACCAAACTACATTAAAAGAAAGCCATTTTAGGTAACAGTACCCTCTATGTTCAAAAGAGCTTCTGTGATTACAAAAACTAATTCTTCGGCTGAGTATCATGATATGTGACTCAAGACGTGACGTTTGCAGCCAGTTTTTCAAGAATGATCTGAAACTAAAGGAGTGTGAAGTAACTGATATTGAGCAACTTCATTGTTGAAGCAACTGCATACCACCCTCACATTTGTGTTACAACAGCAGCGCAGACAGAGGATGTTATTGTTATGGTGAGGTCTGGTAGATGAGCTCATAGGCTTGCTCCACCCAGATGGTGATATTGATACAGGTGGAAAGTGACACCAGCAGGTGGCTCCAGTCATTGAGCGCTGACAGGCAGGACGCTCCCTTCATACTCTGTCGGATGGGAATTTAAGTGTCTCACAAGGTGAGGCGGTCATCTTCCTAACATATATTTGGATCATTTAAACTTGCTGACAATTTTATGAGATGTGTTTGATTTTTATAATATCAGTTTAGCCTGGACATTCATCTTCAGCCACAGATTGTAACCTCCATCACTGGTTTGATGCCTGCCTAGCTATCACTGTGGTTTACTCTTCTTTGCTCGGTTGTTTTAATTCAGCCATTAATTCAGGGCAGTTTTCAACCATAATCAACCTTCTGTGCTTGAAAGAGCTTGAATTTTCTGCTCTGACTAGCAAACGTGAAGCAATAATAGATTCCTTAGATTTTTCAGTAAGATTATTTTAGTAATCAGAGGGAAAAAAATACTTTTTTCACTGCAGATTTTTCATTTAAGCTTTTTTTATACAATATTTGAAGCATATAAAATGCAAATGAACAAATAAATCAGTCTCCTTTTTTAAATAAGAGAAACATTTTATTCCTTTAGTGAATATTTGATTATCTGTAACAAAGGATGTATCTGCAGCTAAAAAAAAAAATACTTCTAACATCAACATGTGAAGTGCTTTGCTCTTTCTGCTTGACTTAACAACAGTGTAGGGATGATCTGATTGTCTCTTTTGATAAAGTATTTAATAGTTTGTATTTACTTATCTTACAGAATTTGAAAAAAGTGAAACTAAAACAATGCCACTTAAGGAGTTCTAGGTAGAAAATAGTCCCCACCCCCTTAAATGCAATTGTTTGCAGTTTTGTTCAATTTTGGCTTAATTTCTGCCCTATTTGTTGTTTTAATAAATTGCATGATTAAGTCTGTATGCTCTACTTAACAAAATTAGATTTTGTGTATTTTTGTTGTTAAAAGACAAAAGCTTACAAAAAGTATTCTGAGTTTAAATGAATCTGACTGTGTTTTTCTTTTTCTAGCTCCACTGACTACTAAAAGCAGAGGTTCCCTATAGCTCAGGGCCTCGTTATGACTGCATTTAGTGTTGGTTTCATGCTTCTCCATTGAAACCTCCTCACATTATGTCACAGGACAGAGGGAGGCTCTGAGCTCCACCATCAAACCTCCTTCAGGGCGAGCTGTTAGAGCTTGTAAGGCTTTAAATCAGGAGCTTTGAGTTGTGGCGTCAGTCTGCTCCCGAGTCGCCATATTTGATCGCATGACTCCAGAATCAATTGAGCCTTTTAATCACAATTTACCTGTTAATGACGCTGAGCAAAATTTGTATGAGAAGACGCAAGGAAATGTAATCTGTGTGTGTGAAACCATGATATTAGCCTGTTTGCTGTTCTCTTATGCATGCAAAGCAAGCTGCATGGATCACTGAGTTAATAACTGCTTTTAACTGTGCTGGGTGCGTAAATTATGCTGAATGATTGAACACTTAAAGGTTTACGTCTGTTTACAGTTCAGCAGCAGGCCTTTAATGACTGCACATCCAGTGACGTTTGCCTTATGGTGCACACTGCAAAAACACAAAATCGTACAAAGGATCTTTGGTCTGGTTTCCAGTGTAAATATCTTAGTGCGCTTGAAATAAGATGAAACTAATAACTTTTCAGTAGAATGTAGGAGTTTGTTTTAAGTAAATAATTATTTAAAACTGGGGTATGTAACTTATGTTAAAAAAAACATGTTTTTTTAAATAAATGTATTAAAACTGTCACTTTGTCATAACAGTATGATATGAGAGATAATCTGTGAAGAAATTGAGCTCCTCTTCCTTCTTCCAGGAATAATTACAGAAATATATTGCTCGGTCAGAAACAACCAATCAGAGCCAGGAGAAGGGTCTTAGCACTGTCAATCATCCTAGCGTATGGGCATTTCAAACACTCCCCCTTTCTCTCAGCTTTGCTACAGCTATTTCTTGAACCTACCATGAATCCTCAGGCTAGGTAGCACAAACACTGATGACAGTAGATAAACTGTTTTCAACAAGTTGTTTCTTCATCATGAGCACAATTAGCAGTGAATACACAAAAGTTATTGACAGCACTAAGACACTCCTCCTGGCTCTGTTTGGTTGTTTTTGACTGGGAGTGGTGGAGTTCATCAGATCGGTAGCATTGCAAGGATCTGCCAGTGGGATGAGCACTTTTTCATCAATATTAAGGAATTATTTACACGCTTCCATTTCTTGCTGAAAAGTTACTTGTGAGCTACTTTCATTTTATTTCAACTGCACTAAGATACTTGCACTGGAATCTACACTTTCTAAGATTTTGTGTTTTTTCACTCTGACCTTTCCTCTAAAGAGTTAAAACTGGGACCACAATTCAGGCAGGAAAAAGTGATCTGCTCCTTGCAGACTTTGCGGGAACCAAAATATTCCTCTCTGCACTGCCAGCTGAGCTGCTTGCTGAGCAGAGGGAGACGTGTGTCTTGTCATGGTGGCATAATCACAGTGGCTGATGCAGAGGGAGGGGGTGAACAAGACCCACTCTACAGTGTATTATTTGAATAAGGTGCAGATGATAGGCTGTGCCTGCCCGCCTGTGTAATTAAAAGCTTTCTGCTGTGTTCCTCAGGTTCTCCAGCAGCAGTCCAGGTGACTGCAAAGTGGGAGAGAAGCCAGCAGAGATTGGGAATGACTCAGCGCCACCCCCTGCACTCATGACAGGAGCCAATCCTGACTGCAGACAGAAGTCTACTGCTACTGCCACCAAGAACCACAAGTCTGTTTCTCCCAGTCCCACAGAGTCTTCCCACCCTCAAGAAATCCACTTCACCGGCTCACAGAGCGACAACGACGTCCTCGCCCAGCACTCTTCAAACTTTGAACTGAACCTCACTTTTTGTCCCAATTCCTCTGCAAAGACTGACTCTGAGCAGGGCAAGGGACTTGTGGACAAAGGACAAGAGGCAGTACATCATCCATCAACATCCAATCCCCAGCCTGCCTCCTCTCCCCCGGCTTCCTCCTACAGACCCTCGGGGCTTTTCAGCATGGAGGGGCAGCGTTCTCCTTCTCCACAGTTCTCTCCACAGAGACTCAGCGACAAGCCTCCGGTCTCTCTGCACGACGACGAATCCCACAGGTAACGTTTGGATGAACGGTTTACTCTAAAAGAGAGAGAGTCTGAGTTGCCGCACGCACAAAGGGAGCATAATGAGTCACTGTTTCTGTTCGAGCAACATGTGAGTGTCATCAAGCTGTGGTAACTTGGAGGGGGGATTCTGTGCTTTGTTTTTTTTTTTGCCTTTTTTATTATTAAGGCTGCCACTAGTTTGGGATAATTCTTCTAACTAGTTAAATGTTTCTAAGCTTTGTTTATTCCTATTTTTTTTCTTATAAATCCAGCCAAATCAGTGTCATCTGTTGTGAATTTCAGACAGATTTTTAACTGCGGCTAGTTGAAACTAAGAAAAGGGTAGGAGGAGTCTTAACTCGTCCTGGATGTTCCAGCACATTGGGCATGGAAAATATTCCAGCTGCCAACATGCAGCCAAAGTTTGAAATCAAATAATTGGCTGCAGCGGCTGCAAGAAGAGACTTTTTTTTTTTTTTTTTCCAGACTGAAATATCTTTTTAAAATATTTTTTGGGTTTGGTTTTATTTCTCTTTCAGGGTGGAGCACTTGATAGAAACCCAGACTACAGCAGCAAGGAAAGTTCCCATCAGGATTGTACACTCGGAGGGAAGTGAGGAGAAGGAGATCTCTCCGTTCCTCCAGCAGAGCGACCTTCCTCACGGCGAGGCCGAGGGCCGGAGCGTGGCCGGGTTTGGCACTCCACCGGCTCTGGGACAGGACTCTGTTTTCTGCGCCTTTACCCGGCAGAGGGAGCCCAAAACCACGGTGGATACAGAGACACAGCAAGCTGCCCTGAGTAACCTCTACATGACCACGGTGGGAGATCATCCGAGCTCCAACATGGAGGAGCCCGGCAGCAAGACGGAAAGTACGGAGCTGAACGAGGAGGAGGACCAGAAGAGAGAGGAGCTGGCGAGGGACATCATGGGGAAGGACAAGTCACTTGTTGATATTCTGGATCAGAGCAAGATGAGAACCACCATGGACTTGATGGAGGGGATCTTCCCTCAGGAGGAGCAGCTGTTGGACGGAGCCCACCAGCGCAGGAAGGTGCAGACGAAGCAGAGCAACCCAAACCGGCCAGTCGAAGAGAGGTGAGTCCCTCTGTCCTTCGTAGCAAACTGAGATGGACCAACCAGGTGGTTTTCACCTGATAGGCTGTAAATCAAGGGTGTCCAAACTTTTTCGCACATTGGCAAAAAAACGTACAAGTGAGATCAGTACAACTCCACCAGAGACAAAAACCGCTGGGGTCCAAATGATCCAGTCTATTAAGACCGCGGGTAAGTTAAAGAAAGCTGAAACAATATTTTGTCTAATCTCAGCAATGAAAAGTATTTATTTGAAAACAATTTTTGTATTAAGCCAAATTTTAATACAGCAATTAAAAGCAGATTTGGGTACACAAAAGTGTACTTTCAAGTTTAAGTGAATAAATCATTGTGATCCTACTTACCATGGCAACAGGAGGAAACCAAACTATAAACCCATCAACAAAACAGCATGGAACTTGATAGATTTTTTTATTTTAATAAAATCAGATAAAGGTTAGGGACATGCTTTCATGCAGGAATGGGGATAGTCTTGTAATTCCTTCATTCAATGCTGCTTTAAAAAAAAGTTGAATGTGAATTAGAACATTTAATTTCTCTTTTCGGACTAAGAAAATACTTTTGAACTGAATTAAATAAAGACAATAGTAAGTTTCCACAACTCCAGAGTCCAAACAAAATGATGAGTGCAAGGTTCAGAAGAACTATTTCAGTCGCCTTTATAATCTTGACCTAATCCTGACTCACTTATCAGAAGATCATCCAGCTCTATTGGTCTGGTCACACAACGTTTGGCCATTTTAAATCAAACCCAAGAGATAATTCCTTCTTCAAATAACTAGCACATGTTCCTCATCTGACAAGTCCTGCTTGCTTGCTAACATTTTTGTATCCATGAACTCAAATTTTGGTGCCACTGTGTTAAGATCTTAAATCGTGAAAGTTAAGATTTTTGTTGTGTTGTTGCTAAACTTTGAGTAGAATTGACAAAACTGTTCGTCAGTCTTAGTAAAATGGATTGCTACTGTTTTGGCAGGAAACGGATGCTGCCACACTTGTTGGCATCCATGCTAATGATGTGCAAGAAGCTTTAAATTTATACTGTTTTCAAATGAATCTTTAATCTCTGATAAATAGTCTTACACTCCTATGTAATAAAGATACAACAATCACTCAGGCAGCGATGATCAGCAGGTCAAAAAGCTTTTTTTTTTAATAAGTTCAAAGAAATTAAACAAAATTTCAGAACAGATGCACCGATTTATAAATAAAATCAATTTATGTTTAATTTAAAACTACTACATCAAAATTTGTCAAAATCACAATCTGCAGGTCAGACCTCCCCAAAAAATTTGAAATTTTATTGACATCACTTAAAAAAAAAAAAAAGTCTTTTCCTGCTAAAAGACCCAGGGATGACCCATTTTCCTGCAGAATCCTTTGGAAGAGAAACGGGCCCGCATCATCACAGATTCTCCACCGTGCTTAAGAATGGGCCTGAAGCATTTTTATTTTTTAAATATCTAAATGGTTTCTATGGAGACCTGCTAGCCGGAAGGTGACACTCTTTGTAGCTGTTTAACAGTGAGATCTGGGAATTTTATGACTTTCCTGCTTACTTTGCAGTTTCTCATCATCCTAATAAAAAAAGAGATACAAGAATTTGACCGATAATTGTCACTTGTTTCCCCACTGACTAAATAAACTGAAAATAAACAAAAGATGAATACATTTAATGGGGGTTTTTTTCTAATCTTGATCATGGGTGCCAAAAATATGGTTGGCACTGTATTTATAGTTTTGTTTTTTAAAAAAGATCTTCTGGTTTTAGAGCAGCTGTAATTATTTTCTCTGAATATAATTACAAAGCCTCTCCTCTAACTAAAGGAGGTTAAAAATACTGCGGGTTGTTTTTCCTCTACTTTGATCAATTCCAACTTGTACTTTACATTTGCAGGGAAAAAGAGGACAACATGGCGGCGGCCGTCACTATGGTGACCAGTTCAACGTACTACAGCACCTCTGCTCCCAAAGCCGAGCTCCTTATCAAAATGAAGGACATGCAGGACCAGGACGAGGAGGAAGACGCCGAGGACGAACTGGACATTGGTTTGACCAATAAAAAGGTACAAAGACGTTTTTCTGACTCTTGCAGCATTCTAGAAGAACTTTCTTCTTTTTTTTTTTTTGTTCCTTAACGTTGGTGTTTTGGGACGCTCCATTGCAGCAAGAGCTGATCGACAGCCTCAGCAAAAAGCTGCAGGTACTGCGAGAAGCTAAAGAGAGCCTTCTGGAGGACATCCTGGACAACAACGCGCTGGGAGACGAGGTGGAGGCCCGCGTCCAGCAGGTGTGCCGGCCCAACGAGCTGGAGAAGTTCCGGATGTTCGTCGGAGATTTGGACAAGGTGGTGAGCCTGCTGCTGTCCCTGTCGGGCCGCCTGGCCAGGGTGGAGAACGCCCTCAACAACCTGGAGGAGGACGCTACTCCCGAGGAAAGGGTGAGCAAATCGGTCATCAACGTCACCGTCCTGGAGTAACGGCCTGAGTCAGTTTTTGGTTAAAAGTTATTTCTCCCCCAAAAAATAAATAAGTAAATAACCACCCTGTTACTGCTAAAAGATGATTTAGATTTAAAAAAAAATCACTTTTACTTGGACCATTATTTTATGACGGTGATGATATATTCACTGATAGGACGAACTTTGTGCAGCTACTGACTGCAAGTCAGAAAGAAAACAAAGTTAGCCCCCAGAACAAGTTTTATTTTTAATTGGGGCAGAAAGATTACAGAAAAATGTTATTAGTAAAATCCAAATTGTTTATCTGTAAATAAACACACTTTTTGCATTCTGTCTATCCAGCTCCAAACACAGAGTAACTTAAATCCTGCTTTTATTTCTCCAAACTGAATACAAATATTTATTTTAATCAGGGAAATTTGAAAAACACCTGAAGTTTTGGCACTTTCAACAAAAAGGAAAAATCAGACTACTTATTGTGCTTAATTAATCTATGACATTATCAACTTGGTTAAAAAAGAAATATATGTTTTTATATCAAGTTTGTTTGACCTGATTTTTGCCCATGTGACAAAAAGTTGAAAAAGTATAGAATTGTATTACCTAATGTATTTTTTATTATTAATTTATTTATTTTTGTTTCAGCGCACTTTGATTGAGAAGAGGAAGCTTTTGATCCGGCAACACGAGGACGCCAAGGAGCTGAAGGAGAACCTGGACCGTAGGGAGGGTGTGGTCTGTGACATCCTGGCCAACTACCTGCCAGAGGACAGCCTGGCAGACTACGAACACTTTGTGAAGATGAAGTCGGCGCTCATCATCGAGCAGCGAAAGCTCGAGGATAAAATCAAACTTGGCGAGGAGCAGCTCAAATGTCTGATAGACAGTCTGCCCATAGAGCAAAGACTGGCCGTGTGATAAAAAAATAGACAAGACAAGAAAGGATGGTGGTCATTTAAAAAAAAAAAAAAGACCAGCTATGAAAAGTTTCGTCATGTACGTTCAGGTGTCAGTTCAGTTCTGTCACCAGCAGAGGGAGACAGAGATCAGAACCTGCAGACGAAAAGCCAGTCCGCAACAAAGGAGTAGTGTTCTCTCTCTGCTTCGCCACTTCACCTTTTCCTTGTACCGTTTTGGACCGGACTGCATCGTCGGCACCGTTTGGACTGAATTCCTCTCCAACCACTATAGCCAACTTCCTGAACACTGTTTTTACTGTTTTGTTTTTCTAGTAATTTATTATAGCTTTTTGAATCTGCAAAGTAAAGAAAAGAGGCGGGTGGGATTGCTACCCAGGAGTGTTTTGTCGTCCGTTAATCTGAGCAGTCATGCTACCTGATGCGTGTTACAGTATTTATCGTGTTCTGAGTTTATTTCTTTTTCACGTGATCTATTAAAAATCCAAATATTTCAGGTAACTTTAATGCAACGCCCTTTAGCAGATAAACTAGGAGCCTTTTCAGCCGAGTTCTTGTGGCCTTGCTTTCCTCTCTGAAGAAACGTTTCTTCACACGGCGCCGCCGAACAAAAGGAGCATCCGATTCAGACTTGAAGTAAATGTCCTGTTTGCAGTGGAAAACATCACTATAATCACCTTCACTCACTGCTGTTATTTTTATTTCACATTAACATGTTTATTGATTATTACCACTTATATATTTTGACCAAGTGTTTATATAATGTTTTATGACTTCACTGTGTTTTGTTACGCACAGTGTAGAAACTGAATGCACAATTGCAGTTGTTACTTGAACAGTACTATCAGAAGTTGTTTAGGTGGAGCCAAAAATCTCAAAGTAATTTGACCGTTCAGACTTTAAAACTGTGTGGCTTTTTATGGGTTAAATCAAGCTGCTGTTGTTTGTTTTGCAGATACACACTTTGCTACAGTTTTACACACTTTCATGCACCGCTGCATCCTGACACTAAACACTTCATCAGCTGTGCTCCCTCGTACAAAATAAAGAGTCTGCTGAAATCACACAGCTGTGAGAGGATTTCTTCGCTGCGATCCGTTCACTCCCCGGAGTTAACCATTAACGCCACCACACCCCTCTCTCCACTGATAAGCTTGAAGGTGACGACTTTTTCAGGAAGTAGAACGTTATTAAAAGTCAGATGTTGCTCATAGCTGAAAGAAAACCTACAGTGTTGCTCTGGTTGAGGCTCTGATGAACGCAGCGTCTATAGAAGTACTGAAAGCAATCTGAACCACAGAATCATCAAGGTGAGTACAAGCAGGAAATGTAACTCAGTCGTTTTATTTTGCTGCGTAACCTTCAAAGATTTAGATGGACAATCATCGACATGGTTCAGGCAGACTGTACCTGAAGGTATGCAATTTTATTATAGTCTGGATGGAAAATTCAAAATATCTAAATATAACCTTCAAACATACAAAAACGTACTTTTAATTTTGAAATGCATTGCTAGCTCCTTATTGCAATTCATAGTTTACTCTTTACATGAAAGTAGGAAATATATTAACAGTTGTAGGAACAGCTGATCATACAAAAGGTGCTCCATAATATATGTGTGTTCATGGGAATACAATGCAAGGAAAGCTGAACTTTGGCCTCGTTACATGACAACAGGTGGAAAATTTTAACATTTTAAAATCACGACTAACCGTAACAAAGCATTTTGGTGGAACGGAAACTGGTAAAAACAGAACTGAGGAATTTCCTTTGGCTTTCAATCCATGGCAGAAAACATTAACTTAAAATATTTTGTGGACTTCATTTTCTTTGCTAATGAATGCAGAGAGTGAACTACGTCTCAAACGGTCAACAGGACACGGCCTGTAAAGCTGAGGTTCTGGAAGGCCCGTTTCCCAAAGCGTAGGATAGTTTTGTGTCTCGTTGAAGAAACTGGGTTTAAGCAGTTTGGACTAGAAAATCTATAGATTCTCCTGTATTTTCTTGCATTGACATTAAAGGTAACTATAAAAAGTATAAAAAAAATTTGTTGAATTCTTTTTCCTTTTTGGCAATTTTGGAAATATATTACTGTACACAACTGCAAGCAAGTCCACACAATTACAAATATTGCTTTAAAAAAAATCTAAGAACAACTAGAACAACCTGCTATGTTGGGACTACAGTTACATTAAATAACTATTTTACTATGAAGCAGTACATGACTCCAAGTGACAAAATAATTTATATTTTATTGCTCCTCTCATTTCACCAATAGTTTAAAAGTAGTCACCCACACTACTTTTAGTGTTTAGGGGTTTGTTACGAATATAAAGTAGTTTATTATAAATTAAAAATCTTATGACAAAGTCCATTTCTCGATAAATTAATAGTATAATAATTGCCTTTCCCAGGCATCTTCAGAGGTGTTACATGAGCATGGTTCTTCTCTATAATTCAAAATGGATGCAAGTTTTGCAACAAAGTTTACAGTGGGATGGCTTAGATCAAACCATTTGCATGCGTCAGAATGGTCTAGTCAAAGTTCAGACTAATTCATTCAGACTCATTATGGACAATCAAGCTAAGCTTGACCTGTCTTGCAAAGAAGAATGGCTAAAAATATCATTAGATCTGCAAAGCTTGTAATTCCACCATCTGTGTTTCTACAAAGTCTTGGCTCAGGAGGGCTGAACTGTACGCCACACGTTTCCTCCCCTTTCTATTCCACTTTAACGTTAAGCACAGCTTCTTGTTGGTTAATCACCACAAATTCCTAAAACTACATTGGCTATTGTTTCTTAAACCTGAGAAAATGTGGAACGGTTGAAGGAGGTATGAAGAGTACATGCATGTGTGATTTATACAACCTTGCATACCTTGTTTTCCTGTTTAGCAGAAGTAATGGCGCCCTGCAGCCTCTCGTCTCTTTGAGCATCAGCAGCCACACGCGGGGGGCAGGGATGATCTACCTGGCTCACACAGCACATCGCCAGTTCCTGGGTCTTGTGTTCGGCTTCCTGGCGTGGCTCTTCATCGTGACGACAACCGGCATCAACGAGTGGCGGCTCTGGTACGTGGACGACGTGTCCGTTGTCACGTCAGGCGTGGCCTGGGTGGGGATCTGGAGGGCGTGCTTTTACAGCCACGTCCTCCCAGAAGCCGAGTTCTGCCGCAGCATCGGCGTCTCGGACAGCTTCGCCCCTGCTGAGATCCCCTCTGCTCAGGTCCTGATGATGCTGGCGGTGATCACTGGCCTGTTGGGGAACGTCAGCGCGGCGGTGGCCGTGAGGTTCGCCTACTTCTCAGTGGAAGACCGCAGGAACATGAGGCTGAGCTTCGTGCTGGC
>CAEFZY010027164.1:0-11076 GCA_903066815.1 Brachyrhaphis roseni
GTTACATTAAACTTGCGTCTTCCTCGACACATATATTCCCCCTGTCTCACTCTTACCTTTTCTGCTCGAGCGCCCCTGGCGGCCATTAGAAAAAAAATTGCATAAATAAGCCGCATCTTTGTATAAGCCGCAGGGTTGAAAGCGTGTGGCAAAAGTCACGGTTTATAGTCCCGAAATTACGGTAATCAAAATGAACTCGTTATAAACCCCGGCCATAGGAGCTTTCTCACGTTTTGTGACAAAGTATCCCTGGTGCACAAGAGATTTAAGACAATTGTCGAAAAGAACTACTGTATTCAGAGTATAATATGTCTGTTTTGCCTTGTAGGGCCAAATCACTCGTCTCCAGCACCTGCTTCAAAATCTCTACCGCTGGCATCGTCTGGCACATCTCCCGCCCGCTCTTCAGTACCTCCAAGTACTCCAAGTCAACCACCCCTCATCCTGCAGCCGTTAGCTTCCCCTCTGCAGGTGGGCATCCCATCCATGCCTCTTCCCATCATCTTGAATCCCGCTTTAATCGAGGCCACATCTCCTGTTCCGCTGCTTCCCAGCCACAAACCTGCCAGCAGTCCCACTGATGAGTTCCAGTAGAAGAAAGTTCACCTGACTTGAGGGTCACTACTCCCATGGCAACAGAGCAACCTACTTCACACGTTAGGGGACTGCAGCTGGTTTAGGTCTACAAAAAGGACACTGTCGTTTCCTTTGTGCTGTCTGTGTTTATTTTCCAATCGTACTGAATGAGATATTAAACTGACAGGTGTGAAGTAAAGTCACTCTGATGCCGGGTTGTCGTCTCTCTTATGACAAACTTGTTGATCTTACTTTTGTAAAAAAAAAAAAAAAAAAAAGGATTCTGGGTGTGTTGTCCACAAAAACAGAATTTACTTGTTTTTCAGATATTTTAAAATTATATCATCATGTATATTTTAGCCTGAGACAATAAATTAAACAGAGTAAGCATTTCCCTACACTTCTTTATTCTTAAAACATTGGTGGTAAATGTTTAATTTTTAATGTGTTTTTTTTTTTTTTTTAATCTAATCTCAACCAAAGTATCAATTTGCTCTGAGACTTACACCAGAAATTTTATCAAATATTACACAAAGTGTGTGTGTGTGTTTGTTCATAATACCTTGTGGGGACCATTTTCCTGACACACTACGCTGTGGGGACCGAAGCCTGTTTTTGGGTCAGGAGTTCGATTTAGGACCAAGTTGTGAATTGGGTTTTGGTTAAGTATGTAACGGTTAGGGTTAGGATAAGGTTTAGGCTGCAGAAATGAATGGAAGTCAATGGAAAGTCCCCCCAAAAGATAGCCACACAAACCTGTGTGTGCGTCTGCTGCGTGTTTTAGGAGGTTTTGGGGATACAAGTGTTTTTTGTCATCTCTAGACCATT
This sequence comes from Brachyrhaphis roseni, assembly GCA_903066815.1. Lineage (NCBI taxonomy): Eukaryota > Metazoa > Chordata > Actinopteri > Cyprinodontiformes > Poeciliidae > Brachyrhaphis > Brachyrhaphis roseni. The sequence continues at coordinate 1,405 of CAEFZY010027164.1, forward strand.
TAGAAGACAGGCAGTTCAGATATTCCCAGATTGTTCCAGACAGACAGTCTGGCTGGGGGTTTGGTGTCTAGAATAATAACAAATTAGATTTCAGTTACTAGAAATGATAGCAAAAAGTTCATATGCAGGCTGTTGCATATGAACTTTTCACCACAGAGATGAGCCACTCCAACTGTAAGCTTTAAGAGACAATAGTAGGATTTTAACCCAAGTCAGCAGGTACATTGTCTCTAATGAACAGAATCTGGGTCCTGGTTCCTCAGCGGAGGAGGCCTTTAACTAAGATCGCCATCTAAAAGCTCTGGAAACCATCACTGAGAATGAAATGAATGGTGGAAGATGTATTGATTAATCATCTTTCCAACTGTCATTATACCCGTTTATCGTTACAAAGTCACAGTTACCTGGTGGCTGTCGTCAGCTGTGATTGGACAAGAGAGTGGTTCTATCAGTAGGTGTGTGCAGGGGGCAAGTTAGTTCAGCCAGACTGCTGAGGATATTTATGCAATAAACCAAAAAGAAAAAACACACCATGATTGAACTTTATTACTGTGCCATGCTATTTAACAGACAAAACCCGCCCCCCTCAAAGTTCATTTTCGGGTTGGTATAAAACACACATTTTTTTTACACAATTGAATCCTGTAAAAACCCCCTCTGGATTTAACAACAATCACAGCTGAATGTCTCCCATGATGTGGGAGACATTCAGTTGTGTAAAACTCCTGGGTGGACCCAACGCCATCTTTGAGACAAAGCTCGTCCTCCAAGCTGCAGCTTCCAAGATTCCTCCCGGCGACTCCTCCACTCGGCTCCTTCAGACTAGCCAGCTGCAATTAGCAAACACCTGGTGGAGCTGTGCATCTGCTGAGCTCATTATAGGAGCTACTTCTCAGTGAAACGCTGGTAAAAACGTCGTCAAAGGCTTAGTAGAGGAGCCATGTAGTGAAGACTTTCAGAAGGTGGAGTTTCAGAAAGAAAAGGAGTTTTTAAAAAGACAGAGGCCCAATTTCAAGGCTTTAAATTACAAAGTAAAATTTCTTTTAAGTCATATTTCATATATACAGCTTTTTTTATGTAACAACTAAAGGTGACATAGATATTTTATTGTGCTATGAAATGTAAATGTGTGCTTGGAAAATGCATACTATTGCCCCTTTCATAAATAACCAGGGGATATTATGAAGGAATCAGGCGTCACCTCCTGTAGTGCTGATTCTCTGCCTCACCATACTCATCCAGAAAGAGCCAGCAGATTACTTCCCCAGCTGAAGGGTTGGAAGTCTGTCATGTAAAGCTTCAGGGAGTTAGAAGGCCCCGGAGCCCTCAGCCAATGAGGAGTAAATGTTGTCGGTCTCCACTGCAGATTGAGAAAACACCTGGATACTTTCAGAGGAAGAGGCCCTGTGTCTGAAAACCAGAAGTTGCAAAGTATTTGGAGCTATTCAATAGATTCAGAGTGGTGAGTAATGTAAGAAAATAAAGCCTTCTGTGTTACGTCCTCTGTTTTCTTTGCTTCCACATCCTTGTGGCTAGAGGCTTAAAAACATGTCATTATTAGTGCCCAAGTAAAAGCAAGACAACAGAATCTGTTTCCTAAAACTGAAAGATGTTTAAAATAATAGCATTTTGAAGATTAATCAATTGCATCATTCATTCAGTCAAAAAACAAACAAAAACAGGTTGCCTTTATTTCACGATAGCCAGCAAACTCTGGACATCCTTATTACAGTGAAAATATTTAAAAAAATCGGAGTAAAACATAAAATGGGTTGTGCAAGACATAATTTGGAGGAATATTGTGCCATGATGAAATGGTTAGAGAGGCACACAAATTCAAAACAGCAGAGAATTATGAGATCATCTCATAATTGGGGTCTACTCATAATTGAGATGTACTCAGTTATGAATACATCTCATAATGTACTCATTATGACATGAGTACATTATGAGATGTACAGAAAAAAAAAGTTTAAGCATTTTTTTCTCAAAAAAAATTTTTGAGAATATTTTTCTTCTCAAAAAATTTGATTTTTTTGAAAATGAGATGTTTTATTATTATTATTATTATTATTATTATTATTATTATTATTATTATTATTATTATTATTATAATTCTGAAAAATGTAGAATATTGAGTAAAAGTGCAATATTTTTTCAAGCCTTTATTTTTTCTTAGCTAATTTTAATTATGGCTTACAGGTCAAGAAAGCCCAAAATTCAGTTTCTCAGAAAATGTAAATATCATTAGAACAATCATGGCATGAGTGTCAGGCTTCTGGAAGGCATGTATATTTCTATGCACTCAGTTTTCGGTTGGACCTCCTCTTACATGACCGTCCACTTCAGTGCACCATCAGCCTGTGACACTGCAAAGCTGTAATGGCAGCAGAAATTGCCATGATAGCTGCCTTCAGGTCGTCTGCCTTGTGGGTCTGGTGTCTTCCTGGTGACAACGGTCCATATATTCCATATGGGGTTCTGGTCAGAGGAGTGTGCTGACTGGTAACACCGTGGTCACAGTAACACCGTGGTCACTGACTCAGCTTTTGGCAGTGTGGGCATGTGACAAGTCCTGTTGGAAAATAACACTAGCATCTCCATATAGCTCGTCAGCAGCGGGATGTATGAAGTGCTCTTGAATTTCCAGGTGGAAATTGACTGTGGACTTCAGAAAACACAGTGGACTAACACCAGAAGGTGGCATGGCAACCAAAGCCATCACTGACTCTTGAAACGTCCCCCTGGACATCAAGCAACTTGTATTCTGTGCTTCTGAATTGAATTGAAGAGAATTGAAGCATACTTGAGCTAAATTTACTTTGTCAGAAACTCCAGAAGATATAGGCGGATGCTTCCACAAATGTCCTGGATTATCAACTACCCGTCAAACGGACCACGCTTCGTGAGCGTGAAGGACGTTGTGGTCAGCAGGACTGTGGCTAAATGAGATCCGGCGGAAGAGAAATCGAGCTCTGTGCGAGGAGAATGCAGATTTGTGGCTCCTTCATGCTTTTCTCGCAGTTAATATTTTTTTTGCTGATTTAGTCAGCATCCTATCACCACTTATGATTGGTTACGTAGTATCGCTGACCTTTGAGATCCACACATCTCTTCCACTTTTCATGAGTTTCAAGAACATATTCAAAAGAGTGCTTGAATTATTGCAAGTCAGAGTAAGAGTTTTCTCAAACCATAAAGTAACATATTTTAAGACAATGAATTATATGGAAATGCTGAAGCACAAAAAATCTAACAATGTTAAATAGATAGCTTTTCTTTAGTGTCTACTTTTCAATATTTTAGAATTAGAAACTCATTTTTTTATTACTATTCATTCACTCTGTTTTTTCCACTTAGCACACGAGCAATCTAATCTTAAAAACAGAAATGATACATAAGTGATGTTGCTACTATGGAGCACTCTTCTATGATTGTCCAATTGAATTTGAAGGCTAAACTGCCCTCTCTTCTCTGACGGTTTTCTGATGACGGGTTGGTCCAGTAGACAAATGGCAGTCCTGTGTTTCTTCATCTGCAGTCTCCGTCTGTCTCCCAGCTCTATCGCTGATAATGTTTCTCAGTGAATACTCATTTCATTTTTGTTAGTTGCAATGAGCAGCTCATGACTTAACAGTCCTGTAACGACTAGAGATGATGCAAAGAAGTCTAAAGAAAGATTTTACATAAAATGAAGGAAATTATGGGCAACCTTGAGCAACCTCCTCATGAGACTGTCCTGGAGCAACAGTATTATTGTTCTGTTGTTACAACAAATCTGAACAACGGATTTTATATCATCATCGTTGATAATAAAACATTTACAACTATCTGTAAGGAACTGTTGCAGGTCAGTGATTTGCAATTTGGAAAGCAACTCAGAAAAAAAGTAGCTTCTCCTAATGAATCTTCCTCAGGAAAACATTGTAAAGACACACCTTTTGGGAAATTTATGTCAAACAAATACATGTGGGAAAAATAAGAGCACCTTATATGATGAGTCCTAACTCTGTTTCTTATTTCCCATTGTAACATTTAAGTCATACTGTTCTGCTTTTTCATTTTACATGACTTAAAAATTTGCTTCTCATGTTACCTTTAATTTTCCACCACCAAATGAAGGGAAATTCACTTAGAAATTCACAATTATTGTAAATTTCCAGGCAGTAGTGAGAGTGGCGGTGGGTCGGGAGGGGAATGGCATTTGTACCCAAATGGCCAGCAATGGCAATGTTCATATGTAAGGATTTGCCAGTTTTCAAGTGCTAAAAATAGCTTGCTGGAGGGTAGGGCTTGGCAGCTCTGCCAGGCTGGGAACTAAGTAATGTTGCCACTCTTGACGTCTATTTTAACAGAGCGGCTTGTCATAATGAAACCTGAAGATGGCTCTTTGGTTCCACTTAACTGTAATCTTCTATTTTGTTGTAGAAGAGCCTCAGAGGGTATTTTTAGAGAGTTGGGGTCTTTATTCCTCCTGTCCTTGAGTCTTTTGAAGGACCTTTTTTCTTAAGTCTGTCAACGACATAACTGTTGTCTGGCATCTATAAATACCCAGTGGGGATTGAAAGTCCTCTGATACGTGGCACAAACCGTCTTGTAAATAGATGCAAACTTCCTGCTCAACAGTTTCTTTTTACAACTGTCTGTGGAGTCAGAGTGAAGTGTTATAATCTTTGGGCCTTTTGTGTTATGTTTTGCTTCATTTTATGTTATTTATTTTAGTCTTTTCTTTTCATAACCGGTTCATTCCTTGGTTCTGAGATTAATTGATTTTTGTTATGTGCTTAAGTTTTATTCTGCTCGTGGCTGCGGTCTTTAAGAGGGATGGTATGCACTGGTATGGAGTATCAGCATTTGGTGGTACATCAAAAAACAAAAAGAATGTTGCATAAAACTGCAATATTTCTCGCCAGTCATCCAAGAATGTGAAAGTCATAATTGTATATAGAATCATCACACATGATTCTATATAGCCTTTGTTTCTTGTCATTTTGATGATTATGGCTTACAAATAATAAAACCCCCAAATTTCATATCTCAGAAAGAGCACAGTGAAAAAGGTCATTAATGGAAACTAATGGCATCACACCCTTCTTGACCTGACTTGGACTAGACAGACAAAACTGTTCAGTCTGTTTTGGTAATCTCGTTCAGCTCGGCACTTCTCTCCTCGTGGTGGAGGACGGATGTTTACAGGAAGCTTCATGGCATCAAACTGTCACATTATATATGTCTTTGGTAAACATTTAGCTATTGGGTAACATTTAAATCTTCTACAGAAACCACACTTCCAGGAAGCAATTGTTTCTTTACTATCAGTCCGAGCATCACATTACAATTAGAATAAAAAAACTAAACTTCAGAAAATCATTTAAACAGTGGTTTTTAAATAGAAGAATCTGAATTCATGTTTTAAATTAATATCATTGAGTTAAGTAATGTTTAAAATGTTTGCCTTTATGGGTTTGACTCAATTTGTATAATTCCTATGTTGTACTGCAGCTATTTCTTGCAGTTGGTTGTAAGTGATAAGTGTGTTCATCTATGTGTGCGTCAATTGTTTTTTATTTATTTATTGATTTATTATCATTAACCTGCAGCTAAAAATTAGCCTTTGTGACTAAATCTGGCATTTTGCATTATTGTTTTAATGTACTCCTGTTTATAGAAGCTTGATCATTTTTATATATTATACAATATTGCCCAATAAACAATGCAGAATACTACCTTTCTTGGACTTTTAGAAAACATATATGTTTTCACAAACTGTTATATATTCTTTAAATTGAGTGTTTTCATTTTCAGGAGTATATAGCTACTAGACTTGTGGTTAGAAACTCGGCATAGTATCTGTATTTATTAAATTAAACCACTCACTAAAAGTATTTGACTTTCAGGTGAAACTTTTTGAAAACATTAACACCACAATGATGCATCACAAAAGCATTTACCGTAATTTCCGGGCTTTAAGCCGCGACTTTTGTCCCAAGCTTTCAACCCTGCGGCTTATACAAAGATACGGCTTATTTATGCATTTTTTTCCTAATGGCCACCAGGGGCGCTCGAGCAGAAAAGGCAAGAGTGACACAGGGGGAATATATGTGCAGAGGAAGACGCAAGTTTAATGTAACGTAACACGTCTCAGTGCTCAGGAGGAAGATGAAGACGGCTCTCACCGGTATGTTTTTTTAACCAGCCCTGTTAGTGCTGTGCTACCGTGTTGTTGCTGTTACTGCCGCGTCTCAGTGACTTTTACCGGTATGTTTTTTTAACCAGCCCTGTTAGTGCTGTGCTACTACCGTGTTGCTGCTGTGTTACTGCCGCGTCACAGGTACTGTTTGGAAAGAAAAGCTAAGGTATATTACTAAATCTTTGAAAACTCTTTTTGTTTACCGTCTGTATGTAGGCACATGCGGCTTATAGACAGATGCTGCTTATGTATGTACAAAATGGTTTTTCCTTTACAAATGTACTGTGTGCAACTTATAATCAGGTGCGCTCTATAGTCCGGAAAAATACGATATTTGCAGCACTTCCACACTGTAACTTCCAGCCTTATTTGTATTGTATTCCCTGCCTAAAGTTACATGAGCTAAGCTGGTGGCATCATATTCTAATAGACTTCAGGCTGTAATTGCTGCCAAAGGTGGATTAACCAGGTGTTAAGCAAAGGCTTATAAATGATATTTCCCTGTTTTCTATTTTTAATACATTTTCGAAAATAATCTCCAGCCTGTTTTTTGCACTGTCCTAATGGGGTATTTATTTGTAGAATTTTGAGTAAAGCTTAATGTAAATTGGAATGTGTCAGGAGCATAAAAAGTGAAATCCTTCGACTACTTTCCAGATGTACTGATGAGAGGTTCATTTTTGGCATTAGCTAAAGGAAAAGTCATGTCAGAACTTTAAGGCTATCGTATATTATGACTTGTTGTTTCTTAGCAGATGAAAGAAAATTTTGAACAAATTCAAAATTTTGTATGCTTCAATAAAGATTTAACCATCCATCCATTTTCTGACACCCTTGTCCCTAAAGGGGTCGGGAGGTGCTGGGGCCTATCACCAGCCACGTTCCGGGCAAGAGGCAGGGTCACCCTGGACAGGTCGCCAGTCTGTCGCAGGGCAACACAGAGACAGAGGGGACAAACAACCATGCACGCACATTCAGACCAGGGGAGAATTTAGAGAGACCAATTAACCTAACAGTCATGTTTTTGGACTGTGGGAGGAAGCCGGAGTACCCAGAGAAAACCCTTGCCTGCACAAGGAGAACATGTGCAAACTCTGTGCAGAAAGATCCCGGGCCAGGAATCAAACCCAGGACCTTCTTGCTGGAAGTCAACAGTGCTACTTAGTTGGTACTTAAGCACTTAACCCTGTTGTATTAATTGTTTTGCATTACACCAAATGTGTTTTGTTAAAATTTTAAAAAGGATTGAACATTTTCTTCAGACGCACATACACTGGTCACCTGTTTCTACGGTTAATGGAGGGTTTTAGAGGGCAAATGTACTGTGATTTTCCCTTTGTAGATTACTTTCACTCAGTCCTTTCCTTCTAGAAATCATTTATGCTCAGTATTTAAATGATGCAGCTCATTCTACGCCAGTCTGACTGAAGCACAAACTGTTAGAGCATGCAGGCGGGTCACTGCTGGGTCACTGCAGGGGGAACACTGATTGAAAATTAAATGGATGAATATTGAAATCATTGACTTACTGATTAAGTGTTGGCTGATTGTAATTCATCACATTCCTTTTCAACATGTTTTATGTTGGTGTTAAAATTATACTAACATGTTCAAAGAAAGTATGCATGCATTGTATGTATCTGTGCAGTTCAGCTCATAATTATTCCCACTAAGCAAAAAGAAAAAAAAATCCCATGGGACTCTCTTTGTGGTGTTCAAAGGCAAACTGAACTGTTTCAAGGACAGTTTATACTTGCTAAAGATCCAACATTTGCTTTTTGAAATGAAACGTCCAGCTTCTCTTTCTGGCCAATGTCCTGGACCCCATAGCTAACTCAAAGTCCCACTACTGGGTCCCAGCTGGGTATGGCACCACACCCAAGCCAAACCTTCTCAAGCCAGAGGTGATAGATTTTTTTATTTTTTTTTCACAAATTATCACTCATAATATAGTGACAGTTTTAACAAATATGTAATGGATATATTTTTTATGGACATTACCTACTGCAGCTTTAAGTAAGGCATGACCATTTAGACTTTACCATGTTAAAGCATCTTATTGCCCAAACAGTAACATTTTAAAAATGTGCAGCTCTTGATCAAAAGCCTCAAGCAAAGCAAGCAATGAATGTTGCTTTCATTAAAACCAAAGAGAAAAAGCAAGAGTTCTGGCCTTCCTCTTTGGAGCTACACTAAGTGCAGCAAGATGTGAAGTTGTGGGAGGTGATAAATATGGAGAGGATAAATAATTCCATTCTTTCCTGGATTTTAGAGCTTTTCATTTGGATGAGAGAGTTGTCAGTAAGGGGAAGTTTTAAAAAGTCTGCACAGCCTTAACTTTTCCCATTTTTACCATATGATCATTAAACTAAATTGTACATTGTGCGTTGCCTGTGTGCAAATGTCATTTCTTCTGCTTCAAGCTGTTTGTCTTCGGCATCATAATGCCACTGACTGAACCTGACCTGTTCCATGCAGACAAGAAGACCTCTGAAAGCCCAGAACAGATCCTGCTAAGCGTTTTTCGTCATATTGTTTTGAGTGCATATATGTTACCTTCCATCATTTAAAAAGCATTTACAGGAATAATATAATAGTACTTTAAAGGTTAGTATTTTTTATGCTATTTCTGGCAGACAGAAAATGCACAGTTCATCAGCAATGAGCAAGATGCATCAAGCTGAACATGTAAACTGCTCATAAAGCCTCCCACATGGCTCTCTGCAGCTACATCAGGGGCCAGAAATATGACACCAGGATGAGATGAGGCTGCTGGGGAGGCATTGATAGGCTTTTAAAGGCGCAGCGGGTGGGCAACTATCAGCGGGATACTTGTACCTGTTTATTTTAAAAGCAGAATGGCTCTTTCCTTGGGATTTGAATATAGAGTGTCTATTTTAGTTATGCTGTCTTTTATACACAGAGCGTGTTGTAGCCTGAAATCAGCATTATATTACAAATGACTGGTTCACGCTGGTAATAAACAGCTTCTTTAAGATGGTAAAAAACTGTGACTATGAGTAGCAGTGGTGTGACTGTCAATACAGAAGCATAATAACAGGCTATGTTTTAAAAAAATCCTCACACAAAGGAGATGGAAAAGCACATCAGAAACGTGACCATCTGATCGACTGTTAACCAACATGGTGAAGGAGGCAGAAGAGACACTGTAATAAAATTAAATGCAAAAAAAAAGGTTTGATGTTAATGTTTCAATAAGATCGAGTTTCAATATGAGTGTGTTTTGTTTTGTCACACATCATTTGCCTAATCACACTAGCAGAAAGGTGACCATTGAATATCAACTGTACATGAAACATAATGTGACTGTAACACAAAGCTGGTTAGACTGAGACCAAAAATGAATTAGACACGTTACACATTTTACTACTGAGAAAAAAAAAATTAATAATTATATATATATATATACATATATATAATTTTTTAACTGTTTCAGACATTATATAACTATTTTATTCATC
>CAEFZY010027166.1:0-87606 GCA_903066815.1 Brachyrhaphis roseni
AAAAAGTTACTTTTAATGTAACTTAGTTACTTTCCAAATCAAGTAGTCAGTAATCTAACTAAGTTACTTTTTCAAGGAGTAATCAGTAATCTGATTAAAGTTACTTTTTCAAAGTAACTATGCCATCACTGTTGGTCACACACCAATACTGGAACGTAGAAGAAAAATGCGTGAGGTCACATTACATAATAGTGTCTCATTATCGTATTTTAGACCAGGGGTCTGTAACATTTACCTTTCAAAAAGCCTTTTTTGCCCCCAGTCCAGCTAAGTAAAACTAATTTAGAGCCACAAGAGTTACGTGACCTTTGCAAGGTCCTTTTTTAAATTATTGATTAAAAAATGTTAAATTTTCTATATACTATAGTAAATTTATTTTTAAAGAACCAAAATTTTATTTATATTTTTAAGTTTTAATATACAGAAAAACAAAGATTTTTAGCAAAAAGAGATGGATGCAACTCTTTCATGGGATTTTAATATTGGCAAAGGATAAGCACATTGTTTTCAACCTAATGACAAGACAAATAGATAGAAGAATGTTATTGGTACAATTAAATTATTCAAAGAAAAAACAGTAAAATGTATTTTTTTTTGTTTTACTAATTTTTGTTTGAGGTCTGAAAGAAATCTGAATATGAATCCAAAACCAGGTGATGCCCAACACAAAATGAAACAAGAATGGAGTTGTAGAAGTGAAATAATGTGTCTTGTTCCAAAATCTGATATTCCCATCATAAGCCTGTTTATTTCCAATCTGTTACTCGACCACACAGTGAGCAGTTCCTTTGTCAACAAAGCCACTTATTGTTTTCAGAGTGTCACCACTCAAATTTAGCTCAGTACACACACACACACATTATTAAGAGCATTTTATCAATTTTCAGCCTGTCTTAATAACTGATAGTTTTTTTGGATAGAAATAAGTCTAAGTATTAAGAAATTAATAAATGGGCACAAACCCATTTACTCTAGATTAGCAGTTCTCCTGACTTCTAACAATTTACCTAAGCCTATCTTCTTCCTTATAAGCATTTAAGCATTTGGCCCTGTGGGGAGTCACACATTGTCTGTGTAAAGCATTGAACTTTAATCCTCAGATTAGACGGTCAGAGGAGCATTAAGTATTGAGCAACCTGCTATATATACCCACAAATTCATAAAATATGATGGCAGCTATGGGAAACTCTGCTTCAGTAAAGAAAAGCAGCAGGAGTGGATTATTTTAACTATGAAAACCAACAACATGTCAACAATTAAGTTGTTGTTTTGCTACAATGACGTCAACCTCTCCCCTGCTATGTTTTTCACTATACAACAACTTGAATAAAAACATGCAGGCGGTAAAAAATGGCTGGTGAGGGTTTTGGTTGCTTCATTCAGTCTTTGTTTCTTTGTCATGCCGGGTGATATAAACAAATGCAAACAATTATCAACCCTGGAGACTTTATTTTTGTTCTTTTAGTTAGTGTCAGCCCACACTTGATTTCAGAACAAAAGCAGATTTTATTTTTTCATATACACACCAATGTCATGAACATGTTATGTGCATGAATAGCAATAACAGGGGAGTACTGGACATACTCTAAAAGATGCATTCACCAGCGCTTCCTCCATTTGAGTCTTTGTTGGAGTAGTCATGCTCACAATATTGGAGTTCAATATTATCAACATATAATCATTGTCTCTTAATTGCCTTCAGCAAGATTCAAAGGAAGAAAGCAACAAATCAACCCCTGCAGGGAAATATCTTCACTGAATAACACTGAATCAAGCAGCCATTGTGCGCTGTAGACAGTTTCAGTGGATCAAAATAAGAAATAAACATTTCTGAGTGGAGTTTGTTAAGATGTAATGAGGAACAAATGCTAGCTGCTTATAAAAACAACAAGAAAATAACAGCTAAGCAGATGATGATGACATTAAATTCATCTTAAAAGCAGCTTTTCTTGTGAAACAGGTACTGCAAACCAAACTACGTCCATGGAGAGTAGTGTAGATGTTATTTTCTATATTCAAATGCTATTATTTATGGCACACAGAAGGTTTATAATTTTTTTTTCACATCCCAAATTTTAACCAAGCTAAAGTTTGTCTTTGATTTTAGAAAAAGGATATTTTTGGTAGAGAGGTAGCTTGCAGGAGTCTGAAAGCTTCAGTGTTTCCTAATCTTTGGTCTAGTTTACAGCAGTCTAGGGTCCTGTTTCAATGATCAGCAATTTTCGAACTCATTCTTTAAAACTATGACACAATCACTAGTAATAAGCAGAGCTATAAAATATTTCTCTAAAGGATTTAATCGTCTAGATTACAATACGATAGGTTCTCTGGCTCAGTCACTCACTTCATGATGGAATTAGGGAAGCTGAATTGTTTTGGGTAGAAAATATTTGTTAAAAGTGTCACATCTGAAGGTAGCATGCTGCTACAGAGCTGTTGTGTTAAATAAAAAGTACACCATCTGTCAATTGCAGGATTCATCACAAATAAAAGGAAAAGAGAAACCAAAGCTAAATGTGATCTAAAAATAAAGAAATAATTCAGCTAGATTCAAGTAGATCATTACTAGCAGAATATTATTTTTGTCAATCAGTTTTTGCATTTCCCAGCCTCCGAGGCCCGATGAACTCCAGTGTTATTTTAGTTCTGGCAGCATGAAATCATTAAACTAATGATCCGACTGTGTGTTTTGATGGTGCATATTTAGTTAGTGACGTCCGAGTGTTTGGAGAATGATTCATATTTGCGTCGCTTATTTCTGTGATCAAATATTCCAGCTTCTTTGTCCGGTTTCGATCCTGGTGTGAACACAACACACACCAGGATGTGTTGTCAGTGACGCGGGGCGGTACATCACTGACTTGTCCCGCCCCACCAAACCAGACAGACCAGTAACAGCAAACATTGGACACTAAATAAATACGTTTTACTGCATACTCTCACCACCTTGGAAAAGGTTTTGCTCAGGGCCTCACTCTGCCCAAGTTTGTATCTTTTCTGCATCCAGCAAATGTGACAATGATTCAACACTGCAGCTGATGGCAGACTAAACTTTTCACATTTAGGCACATTATTCCTGGTGTGGTTAGATTTAAAGTTTAACTTACATTTAATAATCAGTCTTCCCTCTTAATGTAAAATAATATGACAAAATTGAATATATTCATAAAGATAAGATAAGATAAGATAATTGTATTAGTCTCTCATAGGAGAAATTCATCTGCAGGGGCAAAACTGCAATACAACAATTAAAATGATGTTAAGGAAATGTGTAGTTAAAGCATGTGAAGTCTGGTTGTGTGTGTAATTTAAACAAATCAAAACAAAGATGTTATTTCAAACAAAGCAGAACAAAGTAGTTGTTGTGTCACCATAGGAAAAAGATGAAGAAATCCTTTTCTACTTCCATTTTGTTACTGCAAACAAAATATTTCCACATATGTAGAGCTTTAGCAGTATTTCCAAAGACAATGTCTACCTTGTGTATCTTATAGATTGCCTTAAAATGCAAAACAAACACATGATTCAGTCACAATACTGTATTTGGGCAGCAAATTCCCAACATGACTATAATTATCCTGCAAGATTTATTTTGCTTTTAAAGATTTCCCATTTACAAAGCCCCTTTAATTGGACCTGCTTTTAAGATTAAACTGTTCTCTGCATCTTCAGGCAGAATGAAAAACACAGCGATCCACTCAGTTGGGAGCACAGACTGTCTTAATATTCACCCTCCAGAGTTTCCATGAACACCCTCTCTACAGGAGCTTTCGTGTCAATTTGAAAACCCTCCTTTACTTGCTCATTAGAAGAGGTGGCAGGCAGAAAAAGCAGCGCCGATCTGACATTTCCTGCAACACAAAGTAATTAATAAGGTAATAATGAGAAAATATTAAACTAGAAAACTCTCAAGATCTTTGATTCTCACGTCCTTCTGCGTGTGTAGTGATATTTTTTATTAGGTATGATCACAGTAGGAAAGCTGGAATGATTTTAAATGCTGACTACAAACACCAACTCACATTCTGTTGCTTTGGACATCGCTACAGAAAACAGTGAATTTGAGAAGGTTCTGGAAAGCCTACGTTGATTGAAATTACATAGTTAACAATGATTCTGGTGCATGATTTATTAGTAGAAGGAAAATTCTTATGTATTTATATTTATATAAGCTTCTCTTCATACTTTCAGTCATCGATTGCTTTTCAAAACGTGAAGAACGAGGGAAATCGGGGTAACACTTTATTTGAACATAAGACTGATATAATACTGTCCTAAACATTGACAGCTATGAACATAAAGGAGCGTTTATGAATGTCTATGCCTGTTGTCATGAAGTGTCATTCGGTTAATAATGACACTTTTAATGCAAAGTTGACTCTTTCAATGAACTTTTAACGCAAAGTTTTAGTACAACTTTGCGTTAAAAGTGTCATTATTTACTGATTGACACTTCATGACAACAGTCATAGACATTCATAAAGACTCCTTCATGTTCATAACAGCTGTTATGTCATATTTATGACATGTCAGCATTATGCACACCCCTTCAAATTAAGTGTTGCCAAAATTGGTAAAGCCGTAGGACAGGTATATGTGATGGCAGGACAATGAAGTAAAGGAATTAATCACCATCTTATCTGAGATGGTGAAACAGAAGTGATGAGAGGGAATCTGTAAAACAGACAATAACTCCTCAGTGGGGAAAGACATCGAGTTTCATCCTGAGTAAGATGAGTAGGAGGCAGCCAGCTTTAGCTTTAACAACCAGCTGAGTGACTCAGGAGTCCAATTAAAAGAAATTACAGATTATTAAAATGTCTGAGATACAATCATCTCTGCACAGGTGGAGACAGAAGCTTTCTTCAAGACTAGCTATTCGATCAACATAAATGTTGGAAATGTAAGTTAAATTGAAAAACAAAAAAAGGAGTTATGCAAGACCTCACCTCGACATTAATAGTACGGATAGAACGAGTGTGTGAGTTTTGTATCTGGCTAAGCAAGGTGTTGCAGTTAATGGACCTGTATTAAGCTCTGAGTATCAGAGATTTCTGTGTGGGGGGAAATGTTTAGTTTAAGGTGTGAGGACTGATTATCCAGGCAAAAGGGTGTTGTGGTCTTAAAGAACAGCATGTTATGTTCTGCAGGAACATTAGATACAGTAGCTGCTGGAGTTAAAGGGTCAGCGTAGACTCCTTGTTGTGACATTTGGCAGATGGAACCACCAGCAGAAGGTTTATGACAAAATAGCAATTCTTCTGATTTTACACTAGTCAAATTGGTTTGGTAACTCTTTGTGGTCAACTTTGCTTATCTGGCTCTAGCTATGTTTTGGTGGTTCAATACAATCTTACGTAATGTGCATTTATCTCAGTAGATCATAAATAGCACATTAAGAGATGGAAGTTAGGAGCCTTGTAAAATTTGTTCAAGCGGAGGCATTGGCCCATGGGTCAGCTGCAATTTTTTTTATTACTTGTAAACCTCAGATTTTCTTATATTAAAATTGTCCAGTCATATTTGTGTGGTATGATTAAAGCCTGCTAGCTGATGCGCTCATTTGAAAGCAGTGCCAAAGCCAGGGCGCACCTTTCTACCTGTCTGATCATGTTAAATCTGCAAATTCAGTTTTTTTCCCAAGTATATGGTCATAAAGACAAAGATGTTGATTCAAAATGCAGAAAATTGCATTATCTTTAATTCCACTCTTTTAGTGCAGGTTACAGGGCTGAATAAACCAAACTCTACTTTAGCCAACATGACAGATAACAGAGGCTACTGGCACTCTTTGCACATTAGTCTCACAGCTAGATGCTTGCTGAGAGGCATGGTAACGGTCAACCTTTTTTATTACGACGCAGGTAGCTTGAATAATGGAAAGAGGAATCCATTTCACTCAACTTTTCCTTACAAGGTATTAAGTCAGGCTATTTGAGCCCAGAGATGTGTTCAGAAGAAGCAGCAGCACATTGCATGAGTGACAAATGGAAGTCCATTGGCTGGAATAATCTTTTTCGATCAGAGATGTTGATAACTTTCATCAGAAATGAGCAAAGTGTAAAACTGAATGATCAATTTGTGATTTTTTTTATTCAGCAGGATTACCCCCCATCCGTCCCTGCAGGGTTTGTGTGGTGATAAACTGATCGTACATCTTGTAGTCTCTGGATTGGACACCTGTTCATTTGAAGGTAAATTTTCTCCGATTTTATGGAGGCAGCGTGTTGATAAAGCGCAGGGATAACACACTGATTTGCTTGGCTGTCCTGCTCTTTCCTTTGCGTTTCTAATTAAGACCCTGGCTCTGCAGCACTAATGGTAATTCACAGGTGTCCGCTGCCTGGCAGTCACCATGACAACCTCAAGGTATGCCATCTAATCCATAGCACACGCACACACATGAATTTTTATTCCAGCTCTCTTATCAGAGTTGATTAATCCGGACAACAAACACTGCTCTCTGCGGCGTGGGCAACCTGCCGCTGATTTCACCTCAACAGGAAATTGAGGCTCTCTGGTAAAAGTCAAACCTTAAACTGCTTTGTTGTTTGTAAACAGACCTTTGAGGGATGGTCATGATTAAGCACTAGAGCTCCTGAGTCCCGCTTTGTTTTATTTTAAAAGTGATCAGGAAAGATGATTGAGCGCAGCAGTGTCGATTTAAACCCCCCATTCAGTGAAGTCTGCTCCGTTTTTTTCCCCACCAACTCACTGGTGCTGGAGCCTGTTTTGTGTTTTCCCACCCATCCAAGCTTTACGGCCTGAGCAAACCACAGCATATTGCACATGGTTTATTGAGTCACACACAAAACTTTTGACATTAATTTACTGCAGCATTTTTCCCTGTATGTTTGCAGATCTGTCTTTACGACGTTATTGTCTCGACCAACAGCTACTTTGCTCGATATTATTGCTCACAGTGGAGCCAGACTCATTGTTGATTGAAAATCAATTCAGTCTCATAACTTATCCCACACCATCTGAAGCATTCATTTGCATTTTCGCGAGTCAACAATTATTATTGCAAGCAAAAGGAGAAGATGTCTTAGATTTTTTTTTTTTTTACATCTGATGTTTATTGCAAGAACCAACATGAAAAGATGAATTCTTTGCTAGAAACCAGAGCAAACATCACATCTGAAACCAGTTATTATGTATTTGATAACCATGACTTAAAAGTTTTACAAATCAGCTATTTACTTACATTTTTATGTAAAAGAGAAACATCACATTTGGTTACTGAAATAATGTGAAACTGAAAATAAGTAGTTAAAAGAAAATAAAGAAATAACAGTAAAATTATCATTCAAAAATGATTTTATCTAACCCGGCCTTCAGATAAAGGATGTTATCCTTAACTTATTTTCTCGTTCAACTTTTCAAAGCCATCTCGGCAGTTGAGTGATTTCCATTAGTTTCTGCAGCAGGTATTGTTTTTCCTTGGTTTGGTTGTATTTCCAGCCATTGCTGTTACTGTAAAAACTGACCATGGCTAAAATCCAGTGCTAGCCACAGTGTCCAAAAAATGACTTCTTTTGCCCACGTCTCATGAACAATAAGCTTGCGCAGCCTCTCTCCCACTGTAGAGGCATCGTCCGCAGCAACAGGCTGCTGTAGATCCCTTGGTGACATTTCAGCATTTTTAAAGATTTCTGTTATGATTGATGCTTGTTAATTTCTTTCTGTCTTTGATGCCCTATAAACACTTATGCATGAATGGTCATATATACATATAAACTTGCCTGGCCATTTCACATCCTGCAGTCTGGTCTCAGGCTAAGATTGTTTAGACGATTAGACCTGGACATTTTGGCCATTGGCTTAAATGTTCTCCATTTGCAGACTTTCCTCCAAAAGTTATACTTCTTGAGTTGGACGGATGGATGTGTGAGCAGATAGATGCGAATTAAACAGCACGTTTAATTTCACATCTATTGTCACCAATGTGTTGTTCAATTACATAGACTCAAAATCAACGCTTTTATCTCAACCTGTGGGGCTCTGTGGACGTTTTCAGTGTCAATCAAAGAGCCACACGTGACGCTTATTTTACCAGTGTTGGTTTGACAGATGGCAGATGCATCTTTAAAGAGCGACACGCTGAAAGAGGCTGCAGATGAAGTAGGAGTTACAGAGTTGAAACTGTGTCAGCTCTGTTTATTGATGAGGACACCATGTCAGGATCTTGTCACTTTGATGAAAGAGATGAATAATTTGTTGCTCGGAGAGAGAACAAACAGTACAGCGCTTCTCTCAAGACTATCTTAGAATGACGAGAGACTGAAGAGAAAAATAGTCTGCAGGGTCTAATGGCTGTTTAATGTAGCTGCTTTCATTTCCTGTCATAAAATTTAGACTTTTTTTCATGAAATGAAATAGTAAGCTATGATCATTTTGGATTCAGTGATTAAAATCAACACTTGCATCGTCAAAAGTGGCATTTCCTGTACTTTATTTTTAATGACCACTTCATAAACTTTGCAGATAAATCTTTTCAAAAACTTTAAGGTTGTTTTGGTAGATAAAAGAAGCTACATGCTTTGTAGGCAACATGAGAGTCCTTTATTGTTAAGATTTGTTTTTCAGAGATAGTATCAATGTTGAAAGAGACCATAATACAACATTAATTATCCAGCTCTGCAACTTGATGGAAACACATTGCAAACATGTTGCAAAGCATAACTTATTGATTTTGCTTCTGAATAATGTTCAGTTTTGTTTTTATGCACTCTAAATCAAAGGTATCTGAAGAATCGGTAAACAGTCTTGCAGTGCAGCGTTTTCACTTCTGAAGAAGATAGTCTCTTATTTAATATCCAACCCTATAGATTACAAATATATATTTTGTTGCCCTATAATCTTTAAAAACCGACTACATTATTTTGCCAAAAGTTCATGAACTTTAGTGACATCCCATTTTTAATCCGCAGAGTTTACTATAATGTTGAACCACCATTTTTAATCTATAACAGCTTCAGCTGTTTTGGATTTTCAAGGATTTCAAGGGTGAGACTTTTTTTAAACCCTAATCCCATTAGTGCATTTGTGAGGTCAGACACTGGTGTTGGATGAGAGGGCGTGGCTCACAGTCTTTAGTCTAATTCTAATGCTGTCCTCTTGGCAACTACCAAATGCAGAGTGACAGACAGAAAGGCATATTTTGTGACTGTTGATAACACACATTTTTTGTTCTGGAGTCTAATAATCTCTTACATGCATTGCAGTTGATGGTGTAAGGTTTAGATGCAGAATGGTCATGGAGACCCATTTCACAAAGCTTTCCGCACTCTGTTTATATGTATATAGTGTAGACTTTAGCATTTCAACACTAAGGAGACACTTTAAGGAAAGCAAAGTCTTGTAACAGACAATCAGCCAGCTGTACCGTGGGCTTTGTACCTATCACCTGCTAACAGGTCAATCAAGTTGGACTTTCATGATAATCAGTACAACAATCATTGTGCCTGTGATTTACAGTATAATTTCACAGCTTGACTCAACAGCGGTGAGCTACTTCCTTTGAGCACTTAGATGTAAGTAAGATGGCAGAAAATAAGACTGCTGAAGAGCAAAGCATTGTAGAGATAGAAGAGCTTCTAACTGCGGCTGCTGTATCAGATTGGTGAGGGATTATTTTCAGCTCTCAGTAAAAATGTTGTCCAATTGAAAAATTGTTTTTCAAACGTCCAGTGGGCGATTCTGCTGTTGTAATATAAGTCACTTTAATTTTAAGGCATCTTACACATCTATTGTCACCAGGAGTGACAATGAATATGGAGAAAACTCTGTTTTTCTTGAAGCCAGTCACTAGAAACATTGAGTGGTTAATATCAGTTAAATCTCAGTTTCCTCTGGTTTAAAGCTCTGAAGTAAAGACTTGTTGACTTGTGCTGTACAAACTCTACTCCCCACTGCCTTTTCCTTCATATTTTTCAAAGGAATAACACTGATTCTGAGGAACGCCACTTAAAGTTGTCAGAAAATTGCTGTTAAAGCATAAACTCAGCAGGCGGCCATTGGACTAAATGGCAATTTTAGCAACATTGCTATCAACTCCTCTACAAGACACACACGCACCCTCTTTTGTCTCATTCCTTCACTCTGAGAGCACTCCTTTATGTGGTTGCTATAGTAACCCGAAAGCTAATAACAGCCCTAAACCTTTCCCCTTCTTAAGTCAGGAAAGCCGTGGATGAAAATTGCCCCAATCAAATTTGCCCCACAGAGTATCGGCTCTCTTTGATGATGCTTCGACTCCCTTCACCCTCAGCCACTCTCGTGTTTCCGCCGTCTTTCCCCGACTCAGAGGAAGACAGCAGCATAAATCAATTTACAAGCTGTGAGAGACGTTCAGCATGGGATGGAAATCAACAGTGGCAGATGGAGGATATTGGAAAACATTTTCTTCCCCCGCCAAGTGCAGCGGCAGCATCTCCTGTGCAGCTGGCAAAAGAAACCTAATAGTATGTTTGCATGTGCATTCGCTTCAAAGGTGATGAATTGGAGACGGTGAGGATCCAGAGAGGATAAAGAGTTGGGAATCTCGTGCTTGGCTTGCATTTTAACAATATCAAATCATGAAAATCTTCATGTCGGCCAAAGCTTTTGGAGGTTGACTCAGCTGAATGTGTTGATAAATGAGGGACCAACAAGCTTCCACTTTGAATTTCCCTCAGGCAGATCAACACAAGATCGATGTGAGTTTGTTGTGAATATAGGGCGGACTAATAACAACATCAACTCATTTGATTTCTCCAAAATAAAAATTCTTCAAAATTATACTGCTAGAAACTGTTTCTCAGCCTGTTGGTCTTGCTCTTCATGCTCCTGAGCCTGATGGAAGAGACTAGATCAGAGATCACCAACACGGTGCCCGGGCAATAATTATTTCAGAATAAGTAAGTAGACGTTGTCTTAATTTCACTTAAATGAAATAATGTCTTTTGTTTTGATTGTGTTGTTTAGTTTTTTCTTCTCCTGAATGACGTTTTCATCCATTTTTCAGCAGATGGTACTTTTACCCAGGTAGCTCTGAGCGTTGAGAAAAGAAAGTGATTTGATCTGGTATTAATTTGCATTAATACACTAGAAATAGGTTGGCTTACCTTAAAAGTGTGTAAGGGTTGAACTCTAGATTAGGTTATTTTATTTATACCCAAAAGTAGATTTGCAGTGGCACAAAGCATAGAATCCATGTACACACACACACACACACCAAAAAGTACGTACACAGATCAATATAACCAGAACCATTCCTATAAAACTTAAATAAAATTAATATGAATAGCATGTTGAAATAAAAACATGAATAAAATCCATGAGGTAAAATCCGTTAAGATCCACTGGGCGCATCAATGTCACTTCAGTGACCAGAGAGTGGTATAAAAAGACATTTAAAACAAAAAGTAAAGTTGACGGAGCAGCAATTGGCGTGGAGTTAAAAGTGTTTTGAATCAGTATGGATGGGTGTGCCGCTAAGGTTTAAGGTGCTTTAGAACCATGACATTGTAATCTTAGATAGTTTTTAATGGAGCTGCTCCACTGCTTTAGGTATGCATAACTAGACTCCCAAGAGAATATGAAGGATTTATGCCACAAAGTCCATGACTGATAGACAAAGCCACGAGGAGTATCTGATTTTGAAATTGTCTGATATAAAGACTTATTAAGACTCAAGCATTCAAGGTTGGCACAAAATAGCAGAGCCTTAATAAATAATGTTGTCTGGAAGGAGAAATTATTCCTCTTTGAAGTTTCCAGTACATGTTTTTCTAAGAGTAGCTCAAACCATGTAAGTATGAAGTATGAGGAGAAAGATGCATTACTTCTGTTAATGGAGTAAATTCAGTGCCAATTAGCCGTCGTCTGCGTGGTTTCTGCCTCATTTACATCTGTTGAAGACACGGTTATTTTAAGACCTAAGCTCCAAACCTAATTAAGTTGAAACTATAGAAAAAGCAGCGTTCTGACTCCGATGAGTCTGGACTGACAAACATCCTTACAACCAATTGACTGATATTTTCTAATGTGTGTAAATTAATGTCAGATTTCTATGTAAACAATATTCTACCAATAGATACTCAGTCGTTTCAGTCAGTCTTGGTTTGCTGTTGGGTTTAGACTACATTTTGTTAAATGATACAAATTAGAACAGTAAATAGGTTGTTTTAGAGATAAGGCTGATGATGCCCCATCAATTACATGTCTGGAAGTCCCTTGAACATAGAAACAAAGGTCTTTAGCCAAACACATTGGAAAGGCATCTGGAGGCAATGACAGATCCAGACACAAGAAAAACAATCTAAAACAATCTTAATGCTAGAGACTCTTCGGCATGGTGATGTACTGTTGCCTTGAAGCAAAAAGGTCCTGCGTTTGAATCCCAACCTGGGCTCCTTTTGCATGGAGTTTACCCTGTGCATGTATTTGTTCTTCTCTGGGTGCTCCAGCTTCCTGCAACAATCCTAAAACATGGCCGTTAAGGTAATTGACCCCTAAATTGTCCGCGTGCATGTGTGTGTGTGAGGCCAGAGCACGGTGAGGGAGATATTGGCTACAAAGGGCCAGCTGTTGCTGTAAACGCTGGAGCTGTTTTGGGAAGCCGAGAGGTGATTCATGCTGGAAAATGGATTCATTTCTAGTGCTGATAAGCAGCTTCTCTTTGTCCTCTCATGCTGCAGCGGCTTTGAAAGGGGCCCCCGAACAACACGTCTGTTGTCACAGAGAAAAGAAGCAGGTTGGGAAACACGACGACAGCAATATCTTACAAATGCAGCACCGAAACACAGGTCAGCATCACAGAACCTTAATCAGTCAGCGTACTGTAAGTCTGCACATTGGTGAACATTATCAACATAATTGGGTCTGGAGGTGTTTCAGAGTTACCGGTGAATCCAGACGGGACGAAGCTTTGGTTGGAGAATCCTCACTTGCGTGTGTGTATGATGAAAGCAAAGCAGACGTTCACTTTGCTTTGAGGAGCTGCAGAGGAAATGGAGGAACTTCTTATCAGTATGCAGCAGTCCACAACAAGAGGCTGCAAAAATAGAAATTATGAACCACCCACTTTGTGCGTGGGTGTCCGTTCCAGTTTAAACCTCTGCACTGATGGAAAGGTGAGAGACTAACATGAATACATTAGTTGAGATTTAGTCCAAAGCAACGTTGTCTTTTCCTCCTGATCATTATGACGTTCTGAGTCAGAGAAGTTCATCTTTGGGTCACACAGAAGTCAAATAAAAATAAATAAAACTGGATGCCCAGGGTTAGAATATTGTTTAAAAACTGGAACCTTAATCTTTGCTTTTCTACAAAAACCGAGCGTAAGGTAGTTCTACAAAAAAGAAAGAAACAAATAAAGACCATACACTCTTTGTTCTTCACCAGAGTCAACATGAAAAGGTTTTATTTTTGCAAATAATGAATAGGGAAAGCAGATGAATAATTCATGTCAGCATCTGATATGCAATTCCTGAAAATTCCCATCAGAATCTTTTTCAGCTTCTATTTATCTAGATAATAAAACTCTTTGACAGCGGTTCCCATCAGCGCCTGTGTGAACACAAGGCAGCTGTAGGTTATTAATGTGATTAAAGTTTGTGTACAAACAGTTCATAGTCTGAATAACAGCAGACTTTCATGTCTGCTTTTAGTGCTGGAGGAACTCAGTTTTATTCTCACAATAAATGGTGATTTTCAAGTGACTTACATGAGTTTTGTTTTGCTGTCGTCAGTAATGAATGCTTGGTTATTTGAAGACACATGAGTCTGTGTATCTTTGTCATTTTCCAGTGAATACCACAACTTTGAAATTATGAGCCCTGATGGAAAAACTCAGCGCAAAACTCATTTTGATCAAACGGTTAACTTTGTTTGAAACGATGAGATTGTATTTTGTCACTTTTAGAAAATAGGAATTTGATCCATCCTTACAAAACTATGACATTGAGCTTGTGCCTTGCATTTCATTGGGATAGGAAGCCTTAAAATACTTGATAATCTGTTTCCAGAGAAAACTTGAATTTAATTTTCAGAACAAATCAAATGGTTCTTCACCCTTCTGAGATATTAATAGAGAAATCTTCATTTTTACAGAAATCTATCCCTCATTATTATTGCTCATTGTGATCGCCTCCATAACGTTATTACTTCCAGTCAGAAAGAAAATATTGGTAAAAACAAAAATATTACCTTAAACCAAAAAGGTTCAAAATGATCAGATATTTGTTGTGACCTTCATTCTGTTAACATGTCAGTTCAGCTCAAAATCAATGTTCAACAGTAAAGATGCATAGGAAGGAGATCTTAGAGGGTTTCTCTGTTTTACTCTATATCTTCTAACATCTTTGACATATAAGCCAGAATGTAAACAGTTTGATTCAAGTTTAATAACAATGTCAGGTTTTGAGTTAGGTGACCCACAGGGCACTTCTGCACACACCCAGACCCACACACACAGGCGTGTCTGCAACAGAAGGCTGCAGACATGATAAATTATTTTGCATGAACATATGTCTAAAACAGACATCTACCCAGAGACAGACAGATTTGGTCCAACATATGAGAATATCAAGTCATGTAGATGACAGTCACCATGGCGACTTTCTCATGCTTTCTGTGGCATCCAGACAGAGACAGGCAGTCTGTCTAAGGTTGGCTTTTGGGGATTATTTGTATGTATGTTTTGTAGTTGTGTTTTTTCTTAGTTGGAAGGGGAAAAGTGACAGACTTTTGTTTGCAGAAGCGATCTGTCCCTCGCTAATGAGGAACCGCTTTTCTCCTGCCAGCGGAAGACGCGGCGCTTGGGTTTCACAAGCTGACACCACAGTGGAAGGTTTCTCATCTATGTTGTTTTCCCAGTCTGCACCACAGACAAGCATACACAACATGTGAAAATGACTGCTGTGTACATGTGTCAGTCCGATGCAAATCCAACAGCGTTCCTGTTTGCAAACCCCCTGCATCAGCGAGTCTCTGACACCAAGCAGAGAGGCATGGAGACAAACAAAAGCAAGCAGGAGAGAGTGTTTGTGCTAAGATTTTCTCTTTAATATTAACTATAAAAACATGTTTTTATTCTTCCTCCACCACACTCTACACAAACGTTTTACTGCCTCCACAGGGGGGCAGAACATTCACTGACACTCTCTGGTCTAAGTCCAGCAGGTAAACAATTATTACAAATTCAAGACTTACAAATGAATCAAGAGCAGTAGTCATGTACAGAAGGTGTCCTTATTTGTGTCAAATGCATCGTAAAGAGTCAGAAACATGAAAATTAATGCTCCGCTCCAATGAGCTTTACATTCAGGTCAGTTAGTTTTATAATTTTAGATACATTTTTTTATGCCTTTTGGACACATGAAATTGATACAAGACAAATGAAGAATTCACAATTTAAATTGATATTTGGCTGAGTTATTATTACACTTTAATCAAACTTTGTTTTATTTAGCCTTTAATGTCATTAAAGCATGGGAGCACAATTATCTGACCGTTTCAAGTAGGACACCACTTCATATTTCAGCCACTGACAGACTTTTACATTTCTCTTTCTCTCAGTTATATACATAGAAAATACCCAAAAATAAATTTGAAAGCTTGGATTAACAGATTGGAGGATTTTTTTGCACCTCCAGGCAGCAACAATGAATTGACAACACTGAGATTAAACATACCTGCCCAAAAAATGAAAAAAGCATAAGCATAGTAGATAACATTGAGTGTTCCCAGCAAATGATGAAAAGTATTCAGATTTCAGGCAAAGTCCACCAGATTTTCAGACATCAAGCTTCTTCTGAGCCCACAGCATCACAGATTATCCACCATGCTCAACAGTGGGGTTGAGATTCTTCTCCATAAATTGACTCTAGGAGTGTTTGTCACCAAAAACAATAAAAAACAAGTTTTCAGTTGCAGGATGATAAGTTTTCTTAGATATTATCTTAAATATGCATATAATTTAAGGGTTTGTACACGTCCTTTGCAGGTTTACAGATAAGTCTGTAGACTTCTGCATAAGTCAACTATATACCCCTCCTAAAAAGATTTGTCCACATAGCATTTCTCCTCCATCAGAAAAGCACTAAAAATCACAGATGCACAAATCAATCGCCCAAAGTTGAATTCAGCTGATTTCCCCCGACACAACAAATACTGAAAAATCAGTCTTTTCCTCCTGCTATTCATTAGACGCTTCAGAAACATAAAATCCCATCATGGTCAGTCTCCCAATGCATCAACCAAAACCTGTACTTTGGCACGCATTTTTGCCATTTCTTCATTTTTCTTCTAAGTGCAAAGAACATATTGAAGAATGGGTTCAGATTTGAATTGGCAAGTCAGACCTGAAATAAAACCGGAAATCAGAAGCAGAAAAACTCAATAAGTGTCTTTTTAAAACTCAAAACAGGCTTAGAAAAACTTTCATCTGAGCAGCTTGACAGTGTAGCTTTTAAGACATTAACCAATAAACTCATCAGCAAAATTCAGTGTAGTGCAGCAGCTTGAATTGAAATTCAATTTCATGAATTTGACATGCTTTTGAGTCTTTGTTGTAGAGATACATTATATTTCCAAGATTAATAATAGATGATTACAAAAAAAACAGCTTATTTGGATAAATATCTGTCCTAACAGCTCACATTTTGGTGAAAAATGTGAACTTTTATAGACTTCTACTTTATCTGTCTGTAACTGGTGGATGCTCCTGCAGCTGTTCATGTGTGCACTACAGCAGTGGAGTGCATGACTCCATCTCCACCACTAATGGCCATGCTGTACTTCATAGCATCTCTACTTCAGCGTCATTTACAGAGCAACATAACGTATGACCCAAAAGCAATCCTACCGATAAACACAGGTGTGATTTAAATTATGTGATTCCAGCTTTTATTACAGATCTTCAAGTTCTTAAATTCAAATGTGAGTGAAAAAATAATTCCCCCTGCTGCTCCGTTAAAAACCGTATTAGAGGATTTCATACGGAAAAAGTTCTTCATGTGAAAAAGTGTTCAGTCGCTGCGTTTAGTCCTGTCAGCATGACGAATGTGCGGAAGCGCCGCGTTTCCTTCTGCCTCACGCCACTGAGTAAAAGCTCAGAGGACTCCGTAGTCCCTTAGCGACTTGAGCAGGACCGTGTCTCTTATGTCGGTGAAAACCTTGCGGATGTTGTTGGTGTCTGTGGCACAAGTGAAGTGCGGGTACATGGTCTTCCACTCCCGAGTTTCTTGGTTCATGGAACGCTGCTCGTACATTTTGAGGATGTACTGCTTTGCTAGCTCAGCGTTCTGCTTTTCACCTGCAAGATGATTGTAGGCAATGGAGGGAAAGACAAAAATCTGAGCTGAGTAGGAGTTTAAAAAGCCAAAATACATGACAGAAAACCATTTATGATTTTTTTAGGGGCATTAGATTGGATAAAACATCTTTAGGGAGGCACAACATTTTGAATTGAGCCAAAGTCATCCCACAGGTAGCAACGCTGGAACTTTTATTCCTTAAAACATCCTCATAATTTTTATATTCTGTAACTATTTAGTTAAAAATCAAAGATAAAACCTTATCCTGGAATTATTTTCATTATTGTTTTACTCTAATTACATATTTTAACTGATCGTTAAACCAATTATTTAAAAAAATAACAGAAGGTAAACATTTTCATTCCTTATTGTTTAGACTTTATGTAGGATAAGGGGAAATATGTAAAGTGTCACTTTGGCACAAACAGTGCTGTCATTTGGCTTCAAAATCAATTCAAACTTTCCTCAAATACAATTTAAGTTGAGTTTTATGTAAACTTGTCTGGATTGAACCGAGTTGTTTCCTTTGACTGACCTCAGCCAAATGAAACCACTTCAGGATAGAGTCTGGATTCTCGTTCCACATCAGTGTCTGACCTCACAGATGCACTTTAGAAAAAAATTTCCATGACTGAAGTTTGTGGGAAGCTTTTCCAGAAGAGCATAAGCCATTGAAAGACAACATGATTTGACTGGAAATGTTTTTCGCCGTGGAAACAACGTGCCAAACATGCAGTGAAAAACTTGTGACAACGTAAATGGGCTGCGTAGCACTTCATCAAGTCCAGAGGAGTTCGAATGTAACAAACATTCAGTCATTCACCTATTCACACACATACTCTGGTGACTGGATGAACTCCCATCTCATGAATTTCAGATATTCTTCATTTGATGTTGATTGTTTTTCAGCGTTTTTCTTTCAGTTCTTATTTTGTCCTCAACTTGTTAAGTTTTTAAGATTTCCTCAGCAGCTGCTGCACAATTTGCTGTCATGCTCAAGGTGAAGGACTGGAAAGATAATGAATAAAATACTTTTTTGTTTACTTTAAATCTATTTGTGTAGATTTTGCCGTAAAATGTTTTGGGTCAGATTAGCGGGTTCTGTTCAAACAGACGCTGCGCTGCAGCCGACAAGTTAATGAATCTAAACAAGCAAAATGCGAAATGGCTAAAACGCCGTAACTAGAGTCTGAATTAAACACTGTTATTATATTGTTGCTTTTAATTGCTAAAGAGCAAGTGAAATCTAGTTTCTCAGTGTCAGAGAACAGCGTCAGGAAGCGGAGCTACTTAACAGCAGTGCTTTCAAATGCAGTTACAGCCGCAGTAACAAGGGCCACACAGGAACACAACATCATTAGCAGCAAACAGCAGCCAGCGGTAGGAGCTGCTCGGAGTTGTCATTAAGGTTAAATTGACATCAAGAAGCTTGACCCTGTATGAGTCATTATTTTACCGTGCTAATGCTGCCGGTAAAACACAGTGGGTGCACTGCAGATGCACACAAGTGTTCGCTCTCAGTCACTAAGTCTAACCCTAAGCCGCCTGACACACAAACACACGGCTAGTACAGATAGTACACCTGAAGGGGGATGTGGGGTGTTCAGGTGGTGGTGCAGGGCTGGCAGGGAACAAAGTACCTGTCTGTAGTTGCCAAGGGAAACAGAGGGAGAGAGGGTGGAGGTGATGGAGTTGAGGGGGGAGCGATGAGACGCCGTAGAGCCTCTTTATACCAGCAGAACCGAAGGTAAGCTGATCAAGAGCACCTGAAGGCATAATTTATTACTGAGGACGAAGGGCAGAAGGAGACAAGAGAAGGAAGGAAAGAATGGGAAGAATGAAGAAAAGGGAAAAGAAAGGCAGAAGATAAGGAAAGAGGGAAGGCAAGGGTGGGAGAAGGAAGGAGAGAAAAATGCAGAAATGGAAAGCAGCAAGGATGAAGGGATAACAAAAGGAACAAAAAACAAAGGACTAAAAATGAAGAGAAGAGAAGCAAAAAAGTAAGGAGGAATATACAGAAAGAACTGAAGGTGAAAAGAAGAGATTGTAGAAACATGAAAGGAAAGAACAAAAGAAAGTATAGAAAAGTAGAACGAGGAGGAGAAAAGCAAAATATGAATGATGGAAGAAGGAAATAAAAAAGGAAGAATGTAAGAAAATAAGTAAAGAAGGAATAAAATATTTAAGGCAGAAGGTAGGAAAAGGAAGAAAACAAGTCAAGAAGGAAGCAGGGAGAAAGGGATGATAAAACAGAAAAAAGAGAGGAGGAAAGAAAATATGAAGGGGAGGACAGGAGCAATGAGCATAGGAAGGAAGAAAGTCAGAAAAAAATGAAGAATGGAAGGAGAAATGGAAGAGAGAGCAAACAATCATACAAAGAAGGTTATAATGAAGGAAGGGAAATGGAAGACAGAAAATAAAGAGGAAGGACTATGGAATGAAAAAGTAGGGAGGGAAAAGAGAAGGAAGGAGAAATGGAAATGTTGAGAATGACAAAAAAAGATAAACAAGTAAAAGATAAAGACTGAAAAGTGTGACGAAAAGAGAAAAAGAAAACAGAAGGGGCAAAAAGGAAAAACAGAAATGGAGGAAAGATGATTATGATTATGACAATAGCAAAGAAAGAAAGAAAGGAGGAGGAGGAAGAGTCGCAGCGGGGCTGAAATCACTTTGTCAATATTTTTGGTGAATAATTCATTATTTCTGCAGAACATTACAAGTCAAAGGGAAATTGACCGAAGGCCAAACGGCGTCACAGCCCTCATATCCCTGCAGTGGTCCTGTCCGCTCTGTGATGAGAATAAACAGCTGCCACTGAGCGCGCTGATGGCACTGGAATTGACTGATAACCTGACTCTGCCTCAACACTGCTGCAATTTCTGCTCTGGGTGTTTGAACATTTTGCAGCAAGCTTAAAAAATATGCAGTCGTTTAGTAATATCAGATTGCGGTCAAACTCAAGCACACACACACAAACAAAATAAGACGAGCTAAATTAGCAGCTGTTAAATAAAAAACATTAAAAAACGGCTGCTAAACTTCTGGTGCACACACACCTAATTTCATCCATTAAAGTCTCCGCCTCCTTCTGTTAACTCAACATTGTATTTAAAGCGGTAAATGAAAACCACAAGCACATCTTAGAACAACGAACCTGTGAAACTGTCAAAGTATTTCCCCAGATCTGACGTTCGGATCTTGTCTTCCAGGATGTCAGTCTTGTTGAGGAAGAGGATGATGGAGGTGCTGTGGAACCAGGCAGAATGGATGGTGGTGTAGAAGAGAGCCAGACTCTCCTGCATGCGGTTCTGAGGAACACACAGTCAGTTTAACATGTTCTGGTTCTGCAGAAGACATGCATGTTGTTTTTCTCTCTCTTTTATCCTTTAATAACAAAATTTTCACAAGGAGAGAAAACATGAGCTGCAGCAGTTTGCAGAGGGCTTTTGGGTAGGTGGGGGCAAAACTGGAGGAAGGAATAATTTAAACAAAGAGCAAGGAGAAGAAAATGAGCAACAGACCAACATGGAGGTTAATGAATGATGTGGGAGACTAAAAAGAGTCTGGGAGAGATAACAGGTTTAGTCATAGCATGGGAGGGAAGAAGAGAGCACCAGGGGGCTGAGAGGAGAGGAGAGCAGGAGAGACGACGTGTGTTGTACGATAGTGCCACCTGCAGGAGGAAGGATGAAATTACAAAAACAAAGGACTACAACTGCAGACTGCAACTAAATATATGAAATAAATCAATAAAACAGTAAAATGTAAAGTGCTAGTAAATTGCTTATTATTCCTAACTTGGTCCTTAATTAGCCAAGTTAATTAGCTGCAGTGTTTTAGGGATTTTTTTTTTTATGCTGCTGGTCTTGGATTGTAGATTATGAACAGTTTCTGTCAGTCTAAACGTTTTACATAAGATAGATGCACTAATGATTCTGGAGGCAGAGGAGACAACAAAGCTACAAGAGGTGAAGCCTCATCCTGTCTGTCTTGTCCTTCAGTCTGTGAAGTCATTGTAGGACTGGTTGGGAAGGTTTCAGGAGGGTCAAGTGCTGAGGAGTTTGTCTGCTTGTCAACAACTAGAAGAAATAATGTCGGAGCCTGATTACTGGCTCTTTTTATCTGGATGATCTCAAAACAATAAACTCTTGATAATAAGTTTGGTTTCTGACACCTGTATTCAGGTTTTCTACAAAGCTTTTTTTTAGGCTTTAACTGATGAAACATTATAAAAAGGCATTAAGCTACAGCACCCAGCACAAAGAAACAAAACATGTATTGATCAGTTTCACATTTTTTTCATGTAAAAACCACAAACTTCAAGATACTTTCTGATAATTGACCGAGTAGATAAATGCAGGAGAAAATTATGAATTGTAAAGTTTTAATTTAATACTTAAAACCTGGGAAATGTGTCACGGCTGGCTGTGTGTTTGGTTTTGTTGACTTGCTGGAAGACGAACCTCGATCTGAAATCTCTTGTGACCTCTTATGTGTTTTCTTTAAAGACTGCTAAATATTTAGCTTCATTCATCGCCCCTTTAACTCTGACCAGTTTCCCTGTTCCTGCTCATGTCCCACATCATGACGCTGCCACCACTGTGTTAGTTTTCTGCTTCACCTGTCTTGAAAAGAACACACCAACGAGGTGACTTCTGAAGACAATTACTTCAACTGTATTTTATTTCGGGGTTTTGGAATAAAGAGGATTGAATGCAAATGAGCAACAAAGCAGAATTTTAATAAAGGCCTTTTGCAAAATCCTGAAAATCTGATGAAATATTTTATTCCGACTTTTCAAATGCTTCCCAAAGCTTAAGATCACAAACAGCTCAAATAAACAAGAATTTCAACACTGCTCTAATCATCTGAAGCATCTGATTTTAAAGCTGAAACCATCTCTGAGTCTGCATAATTAAGGAAATGCAGCAGATATGCATTGGAAATATGATATAAATATGATTCAAGAGAAGAAATGAATTCATAAAATAGCTCTTATTATTTTATCGACTTCCTGCTTGAGCTTGAAAGGAAAAGGGAGCAAACTCCTCTTACGATGGTTTCTCTCTCCTCCAGGACCTGGTCGTACTCGCTGAGGGAGGCCAGGAAGATGAGCGAGGTCACGTTTTCAAAGCAATGGATCCACTTCCGACGCTCCGATTTCTGGCCGCCAACATCCACAATCCTGAGGGAGGGAAGATAAAGAAAGCTTGTCTGCATCATTGGGAAGGATTTATCGAGGACTGAAAAATAAACTCAAACTCTGAGGGTTTCGAAGAACATAAAAATACTCTCATGGAGAGTTGATCAGTGGTTAAACTCGTCAAACTAAAAGAACTTAAAAAAAACCTACAGATGTACATCTGGTCAGAAATCAAAACTACTTTTTTCACAGCAGCAATGGCAAATTCAAGTAAGGAGGTCGTGGGAAAGGACACAGAAGAGAGTAAGGACCAAATTTTAGAAACAAAAAAGGTAGGAGTGAAATAAAAAAATAAATTAATCAATAAAGAAACAAAAACTAAGTATGAAAGGTACAGTTACTAAAATACAAAATAACAAACAAAGGAAGAAAGGATGGCAGGGATGCAGAGAAGAAAGGAGGGAAGTAAGGACATAATGAAGGAATGAAAAAATAAGATGGCAAAATTAAGGAAAAAGAAAGAAAACAAAAGGAGGGAATGAAGAAAGGGCAAATGTTGCATGAAAAGAAAACTAGAAAAGAAAGGAAGAAGAATGAAGGAGAAAGAATAAAACAAAGAAAAGGATGAAGGATAGTGGAAAGCTTGAACAAAAAGGAAGGGTTTACATAATCATGGCAGAGAAAAAAGAAAGTTAAACAAAAAGTCTTCATCGATAGAAATGGCATAAATAGAATCGAAAAGTATCTGTAAAGGATTTACAAACATTGTCAGCAAAGTGTTCGTTCATAGGAACTTAGATTCTTTTCACCAATGCATCTCACATTTTGCTTTTGTTGATTTCATCTGAAGGATTGATTATGGATTATGGTGTTTTAATGTTCAGACATTATGGAAGGAAAAAAACCCTGCTGTCGACTGAAAACCAGAAACGTGATTTACAGTAGTAAGAACAAGCGTTGTTTCTTGACACTTTTTCTTTGTCGCCGTTTAAACCAGTCAAGTTGTGCTTAAGAATTGTGTCATTAATTATTGGGGCAGAAAAACAATGAATTGTGTGAACTGTCCCAGTTCTCACAGATTATTCTCACGCCTACACACTCTGACGAAGCTGCAAAAAACCAGGCAGCGAATTTAGGACGTTCTTCACACTGACGATATGTGACGCCTCCAACCGGTCGCTGTGTCAGAAAGGAAGCAAACACCTCCTCGAGTTTTCAAAAAAAAAAAATATATATATATAAAAACAGGAAAAAAGCTAGCTAAAAGCAAAAAAAGTAAGAATTATGTTAAAAATATGTCCAGGACAGGCTACTTATTCCTTTTAAAGCTGCTCGGTGTTTGTGTCGCCCATGAAGGTTTAAATCCTTAATGGTAGAAACCCACATATGTTGGATTTGGATCAAAATCAAACACAAAATGGACACTTCACCTCTCAGCGCGAACTCTGCAGAGAGGCAATTAGAAACGTGATCCTACTGTGTCCAAGCAGACGCGAGCAGACAAAGCCTCAACAGTATTTTATTCACAGCGCAGTGAATAGTGTTGGTATTAGATTTGTCCCTGTGAGAGGGCGGTAATGTGAGGCCCAGCCACCTTAGCGTGATGTTCTTGATGGTGAAGGAGTAGTCGTGGATGCCCGTAGTGGGAAACCGAACACGCAGCACGTCCTGCTCCGTGGGGATGTAATCGTGGGCCGAGATCCGCTCCAAGTTGTTCAGGTAGCTGAAAGACAGAGAGACTTAGTGAAAACTCTGCTGCTGTTTGCTTTACATGAAGCTTTGTAAGACAAACTGAAAGTGACAGGAGACAAGTGATGAATTAGTGAGGGAAGAAAAAGTGTGATTAAAAAACACAAGAGGCGGGAAGGGGGTGGGGAGAGCCCACATTGACCTGTGTGCAAACAGCATCTTTATGGCCGGTGTTGAAACAAGCTGTCATTAGCCAGTGTTGACCGACTATCCCTTATCGAGCACACATCAGGATGACAGAGCTGCTGGGCAAACAGGACGGCGCAGCAATAGAAAAGAGGGACTGAAGAGAACCGACCGAGCTTTGTTCAGATCCTGAGTCACTCTGAGCGTCAGGATCACACCTACTGCTATACATTACACCATGACGAGAAACAGCCGTAAACTCAGCACTCTTGACATTTAAAGCTGTGTGATTTCATAAAAACACTGAGTTGGTAAGAAAGACGCCCTCTGGTGTTGAAATACACAGCAAATCTGTGACAGTTTTGCTTTTAGAGGTGAAGCGGTGAAAGAAAAGAAGAAAACTCAAATTTCATTTCAGAAATCGCAAACCAAAAAAATTACATTTGAATCAAATTTATTCAAACATAGAAATTAAATGTGTTTCTATTTGTTAATATTTAATTTGGTAATCAGTTTCCAAGTGAGCATGATTATGATTTGTTTCCCCTAACTAATATGTTTAATATTTCATGTAACCCTCTTTTGCCAATAGGACTTTGTCTTCTCCTACAACATTAGAGAAGCCGTAGCATACGGAGAGCATTCATGCTTTATTTCTACATTTCTATAGGTTTAAGTCTGGAAACATGGTGGATATGGAAAAAGGTTAATTTTGTTTCCAGTGAAACATTTTTGTTTTGATTTGGTCATACACATTGAATGATAACAAATTTTCTAGTACTCAGATTTGTATAAATGTCGTGCTTTATCAAAAAGTTATTGGTGCCCAAAAAATGCCCACGGCTTCACTGTTCCTACACTTATCAGAGTCAAACAGTAATAATGAAAAGACCTTTTCATTTTTTATTACTCCAGTGGGAAATAGTTGTGACACCAGTAAATTTACTAAAACAACTATTTCTTAATGTGGCATTCATACTTTGAGACGCAGTCTTCTGGTAAGACTCTTCACATTTCTGACATTGCAGAGACACTTCATTCATGCGATTACCTCTGATTCCCAGTCCAGTCAGAGGGTGCGGCTCATTTTTCTCCTCCAGAATAAGTATGTGTTAGTTTTACTCACTACTCAGTGGAGTCCAGGAGCTGATACTCGCAGCGGCGGCTGTAACAGATCCGTATTCCTTGGTCTGACCAGAGACAGCGGATGGCATCCACGTATCTCCTCTCCAGGTGGACGATGTTCATTGTGTTCACATCCTGCAGCCATCTGGCGAACCTCTAGAGAGCAAACATCGGGAGGTGAGAAAAGTGTTTCAGACGTTTACAAAGACATGAACTACAACAACAATAATCGATCTCTCAATATACCAGAAAAATAAATTATTCAAAGATACTCATTTCCCAAAGAACTGTTTTAAGTTTTAAACTCTAACATTGCAAGTACATCCAGGAAAACCCGAGCGACGCTCTTTATCCGATTGTTTGGAGATTATTTCTCCATGAGGCAGAGGATCCCACATGCTGACGTTGCAACACTGACGTTTGAGATCAACTTGAAACTCCTGCATCTGCAGCAGTGACGCAATAAACCTCCTGTACAACAAAAGCTAACAATGTCTTCTTAAATATTAACTTCATGGACACAAACAACCCATGGACACGAGCGGTATGTTAATTCGTACAAATTAACGCAGCTTTTCCAATGTGTAGCCTCTCTGTTTT
This sequence comes from Brachyrhaphis roseni, assembly GCA_903066815.1. Classification (NCBI taxonomy): domain Eukaryota; kingdom Metazoa; phylum Chordata; class Actinopteri; order Cyprinodontiformes; family Poeciliidae; genus Brachyrhaphis; species Brachyrhaphis roseni. Next base: position 26,047 of record CAEFZY010027166.1, read on the forward strand.
CATGTAGATGCTGCAGGCTGTTTTCAGACCACAACAGGATGCACGTGTTTTTGTTTGAGTCATAAATGCCTTTTTCTCATTGCATGCACAAACTAATCAGTCTATTAAGTGTTTTTTACCTGATGCCTTCACAGCTCTGTTTATATGTGAGCATTCAAGTGTAACCAAGTGCAACCGTGTGTATTTATGCTGGCCGAGATATATGTGTGGGTACCGCTCGTCTGCGGTACGAATTAACACAACAAGACGTTAATCAGCGGACGACCGTCTGCTAAATAGTGAAGCAATGAAACAGACAAGAGCAAACTACCTTGCTGCTGTTCTGACAAATAATCAGAAAGACAGAAATTGTGCAAGGGTGCTGCTAAGTACATTTACATGTAGCAGATCCTTGTTTAAACTGTAAAAATAATATGTTGTTTAGAACAAATTGACAGTCAAATGGAAGCGTACAGTAGAAAACTAAAGATAAGAAAATTATAAAAATTGCAGAACTGAATCAAAACTACACACTTCCATAAATGATAATAACGCTGATGCTAAATGTTATCTTGTCTACTTTTTCCAAACAGTGACGTCCTATGTAAAATATATATAGTTTTATATTTTAATTCAGCTTAATTGTTCAATTCTTACTGGTTGTGCCCTAACTATGTAAATCAAATTTCTAGTCATATTGTCGTTAATCATAGTCAATCTCAACCAGGAAGAAGCCTTTATTCAAAAAATTTTGCCACTGCATTGAAAACGGTATCAAATATTTTTCTTCATATTAGTATTGAGTTTGAAATAGTCTTGTGACAACTCCTTTAAATTTAAAGAGATCAACACTTTCTGCCTATTTAGTCCTCTAATGGTTTCCTATTAGAAGACTAATAGGATACCATTAGATCGAGTGTGTAGCCTCTCTGTCCTCATGTAGATGCTGCAGGCTGTTTTCAGACCGCAACAGGATGCACGTGTTTTTGTTTGAGTCATAAATGCCTTTTTCTCATTGCATGCACAATCCAATCAGTCTAAAAAGTGTTTTTTACCTGATGCCTTCACACCTGTGTTTACATGTGAGCCTTCAAGTGTAACCAAGTGCAACCGTGGGTATTTATGCTGGCCAGGATTTATGTGTGGGGCTCTACCTCATTCTCAGGGCTGGTGTAAGGGATTCTGAGTGTGGTCATGGCTCCAGTCATGGCTTTGATGGCAGTGAAGATGTTCTGGTAGATACACTTAGCGAAGGCTTTCCGCTCCTCTTCTGAGAAGCCTCGACCGTGGATGATCTTCATCTGTCGGAGGAAGGTGGTTTTCCCACTTTCTCCAGTTCCTGAAGAAGCAATAGCAATAGTGGTAATAATTAGGATTATTAAGTAAGCTATATGTAATTCATTCACTATTATTAATGACAGCCATGTCTGTAGTAATGTCTTCTCTTTTACACAATTCATTGCTCTGGTTTTCTGCCACGCTCTAGACAAACAGATTATGTGATGAACCAAAAAATAGGCCAGATTCTCAGTTCTTATTGGTCAGAATTTATTCTACCAATAACCAAACTTAAAGGAACGTCTTTGTTGTCATTTGATACATATAAACAAAAAAAATTTTCTAATTTCTGCTCAGTAATTGCATCAATCAACAGCATTTGCCATGATGCCCTTCTTTTCATTTTATGAAAGAAAAAAAAGTCAAAAACAGCATTACAAATGCCTTACTGTTTAAATGGATTAGTCTGTGCAATATTTTAATTCCTTCATTTTTCAGCACTTTTCTTTTTGTTTCATGTGTCCAGAATGGGGAGATCAGAGCTCAAAGAAAGGCGTCAGTGGGATGTTCGCTCGGTGAGTCAGACCAGAACCGACCAAGGGGAGAATCAGTGTTTTGGTTTGTACTTCCTCACAATTGCTGCTGAAAAGTATCCATCCTGCTCTCTATCTGAAAAACCAACCTCCTCAAATTGAGCAGTTGTTGCTAATTTCCTCATAAAAAAGGAAACTCAGAAACTCTGATCAGTCGCACAATAGTTTCACATGTGAAACGTTCACCAAGAGGGGCTGTGGCGAGAAAGGATGCGGCCGAGATGGCTTCCGCTCCTCTTCTGAGACAATGAGAACTGATTCTGACAGTTCAGTCAGACCATGCTGAGCCCTTACCCTCCATAAACCTACACAGAATTACTTTCTGTTGCTTTTGATTTATGAGTATGAAATGATGTGCTTTTATATACAGTGGACACAATTAGCCTGGTTCTACTAATTTTCCCCCCTTTTTCTACATGTTTTACAGTTTTCTTTACTCTAAAAACCTAAAAATAGAAGGTAATTTGTGGTTTGTTATTTAAACAAGCATGTATGTTTAATTCTTGACAGATTCTTCATTCTGAAGATCATGTAAGCCTTGTGGTTGTAGAAATGTTTTTCTGCTAAAAAAAAACATTTCTAAAACCCCAGGCAGTCACTGCAGTTCAGTCACTGCAGATGGACGCTCATACTAAGGCTTGATATTCGGAGTTTCTTTCTGTTCTAATAGAGTGAATGTTGCATTTTCGGTGTAAAATGTGATCTAAGAGGAAATCAGCATTGTCCTCCACCACATGCCTTTCCCCAGGAAAACAGGTTTCATCCTATTCCTCCTCATTTTATAATCCCAGTCATCTTTTCTGTAGTTTCTCTGTATTCAGCCTCATGTTAACCACTGGTTCGTATTCCAGCAGTAAATTACTTTGAATATTTCTGTGGAGACTTTGAAGTATAACAGAGGTCAAAGTGAAGACAAACTGCTACGCTCTTTATCCTTCAGACATTTTCTTACTCCGTTGCCAGTTAGTATATTTGTGGTTTTGATTGTTTCAGGTTGGACTTTTTCAGGAAATGCGGCTTTATCGCTCTAAGAAATGTATATCAACTGTGAATCACAAGTTAATCTGGCTTGATTTTTAATAGTAATTTGACATAAACGAGGATCAGATAAATTATGGTAATGCAGCACTGTTTTCAAATAATTACCAATAAATCATAAACCAATAAATTTAGTACAATTAAGCCCAAAATGATTCACTCCTCTGACAGATTTTGGGTATAAATAGTAAAGTGCTTTACACCACATTCACCCATTTACAACTATTCACACTCTGATGAATACAATAAGCTGGTATGCAGTAGTTTACATTCAAGGGTAAAAATGGAGGTACAAATATGGTGGAAACTTGAGACTAATGCAGTGTACATAAAAATTCCCGTTAAAATTACGTTTTTGCAATGTAAAAAAATGAAACCGTGATAAAAAGATTTGTTTTGTTTTATGTAAAGTGTATGGTTTAACATGTAAAATAAAAAATACAGAAGGGAAATAACATAAATGCAAAAGTGACCAAACCCTTGGTTAAACCACCTTCTGATTCACTTCCACCATTCAGTCTTCAGCTTCAGTTTTTAGAAATACACGTCACAATTATTGAGGTGTTTTAAAATTGTTATGAAAAACAACAGATCTTAAAGGCAGTGTTGTATTTCACATTTCTAGCCTAATTATTTTTGCTTGCTGCATGTCACTACATACTAAGTGCTGTTTATATCAGCTGATAACCAGTCCATTTAAAAGCCTCATTAAAGCTCTGAAGAAAACCAATTATTCAACGAGTTTCTCAAAGCAAGCTGAGAAAAAAACACATGAAATATCAATATGATGCTTTGGATGATGGTTTAAGTTCAGAGGAATGAAGGGAATCTGTAATATAACACCAACACTGTTTATCTACAGGATCTACAGCGTCTCATCAAACCGACCTCTTTAAGCCAGAGACGATCTCCGAACTTGTTGATTTTTGCTGTAGTTCCCAAACAACACTTTCCAAGAATACAACATGATTCACAGAGCAGCAGGAAGTTGTGTGAAACGTTATCAAGATTTTACAGACAACCCTGTTCCCATATACAAACATTTGTTTTCTGTCTCTTCACACAGTCACTCAGCCAATAAGACTGGGAAATAATTTTATGTTATTGTTTGCAGGATCTCTACACTGTGTCAGGATTTCCCCTAATCCTGGTTCATTCCTGTTATCTGTTTAGCTTGCTAATATTGGACTAAAATACAACCCTGGTGGGTCAATTAACATGGGAGTTAAGCTACTTTCAGTGGGTCAAATTAATGTATTCAGGTTTCTCAGTCATTTGTCTAACATTTATAATAAAGACAAACAAAAATGCTAAATGTAGATGAAGCAGGAGTTGACATCAATCATTAATATTGATTCCGTACAAAGAAGTAGTCTTCAGCTTAAAGGCTCAACGAAATTGTAAATGTCTTCTTCTACAGAGTTTTACATCAGCAAACAATTAGAAAACAATCAAAAAAAAATGTCGTTGTAAAAACTGCAAATAGTATGATTGGCACATTTCAATCATAATTGGATTAACAAAGACGTTATTTGGTGAATCTTTGCTGAGCACCACAACCAGGGGTCCTACACATTTCTTATTTCTTTCTAGGGATGGATGGAGAGACAGACGGTTGTAAAGAAAGGATGGAAAGACTAATAAATGGATGGATGGATGGAGAGAACAAGGATGGGGAAATCGACAGACAGATGGATAGAAAGAAAATTATATGTTGGTAGATGGAAAAATGCACAGAGAGCCGAATGCATAAATATAAAGATTGATGAATGGCGTGATTGACAGAGAGAAGACTAAATGTCTTCTGGGCAGAACATTTAGACAAAAAGAGAAAGAGCATCAAGTGTGGAAATGTTTGCTTTTTCATATTTTTAATTTTATGTACACACAGGCTCACAGATTTCAGGGATGTGTGTGTCCAAACACTGTTTTCAGGTGTGTAGCCAGACCTAATCTAGATCATTCTTCACATACTGTCAAAGTGACACATGCCTTACATAGTTTCTGCCTCCTTTCATGCAGCTGCCAAACAGGAGAGCAGTTTGAGGCTGGACACAGGATGATTCAGGGCGTCATCCCACATCCTTTAATTGCATTTCGTGATTGCCCATAACTTTCTTCTTCATGCCTTTGATTTTGCGCCATCATGTGTTTGAACTCAGGTGCAGCGTTGATGTACTCACCCAGCAGCAGGACCTTAATCTCTCTTCTCTCCTTCTTCTTCTGCTGCCTGAGGATCCTCTTGATCTCTTTGTCCACAGAGATGGCGGTCTTCTCATCCTCAGACAGACAGCACACGCAGGTGCGGTAGATCCAGTCACAGCTCCCCGCCATGGACAAAACTTAGAAAATCCACCTGTTGGCAGAACAATCACATGGTGTAAACCAGAACTGATGATAGACATGTTATAATAAACTAGGGCGTCGCTTTGATTTTGACTCAACTTGCCATAATTTATTCCATCACACATTGAGAATATTTAATTAAAACTCTCTATGCAGAGATAGTGCTCAGTGAACTTTAAACCTTTTAAAAACCTTTACAGTGGTGTTCTGTGTTTAACTTTGAAGCTTTTTACAGCCTTTATTTTAGACAAATAACCAGAGCTAACCTGTTTGCCTGCTTCTTTTTAAGGCTAAGGTGGACTTCAGCTACTTAAGCGTATCTCCTTACCTCCAATCAGAGCTTCAAACTTCCTGGAGATGGTACAGGTACAGGCTCCGACTGCTTTACGCAATCCATTTCCCACCCAGTCTTCCCCCTGACCTCTCCTCTCTCCTCCTGCCGGCTACCCGCGAACACCTGCCGTCATTCCCTCCAGCTGATGCCGGGTTTCAGCGTCTTTCTCCTGGTCAATCCGCTCTGGAAGGTCTGCCGCGCCTACACAGGAATGCGCCGTCTCCCCGATCCGTTGAGCGCTCTGTGAAACCGGAATGCGCGCAGCGTGAAGCGCAGCAGAGTTAAGCGGAAAACACGCAAAACCCGCCTCCACAATAAGAGCGTGCTGCTTCCATTCTACGTCTCCAGTAAGCCATGGTGTGTGTTCTTTATTTAACCAGAAAAAATAACTCATTGAGATTAAACATATATTTTCTAAGAGTGACAGCAGCATAAAACATATATGAAATCTAAAATACAAGACTAAATACACAAAAAACATAACCAAGAAAAATCTCACAATTACACATTAGAGCAGTTTCAGAAGCCAAGTGATCTGATCTCTCGGTCCTTGGAACTGATTTAAATTACCCCAAGGAACAAGACATGATAACTTTAAATCCTTCTCAAAATTGTTCCCGGTGGCAGGGGTGGAAAAGTTTAAAAGCCTTTTTTTTTTTTTTTTTTTTTTTTAATCAAAATCACTTCTGACCTATGATGTCCTGAGAGTGTTGGCTGTAATGGCTGAAACGTCTAGGCAGAAGTGATCATAAATATGTAGATGTCCAGGGTTTCATTTATAAAATAAAAAACAGCAAGTGGGAAAGTCTGCAGTCAGAAAAAAGGGACAATTTGCTGTGGCATAGAAAGTGCAGCAATAACTTTCTATGCCAGTCATAAAAAACAGGTCACAATGATATACAGCATCCAAGCTTTTCAAATGCTGAGCAGAGGAGTTCCTAAACAGTCAGTCCACATAATCTACCAGGAACCAAGTGGTTGAAATAATGAGGTGCCTGATACGTAACATTTATTTTATTTTCCAGCTGAGTTGTTGTTGTTTCATTTAGAATAACTGTGTTGTTGTTGTTTTAATTGCTTTTAGAATAAAGTGATGATGATTACTTATTATTGACGTATTAGTTTTGTCTACTTAATAGTTCATTATTCAGTTACAACAAATGCTGCTGTTTCAATTTGCTATAAAAGGAATACTGTGACTGAAAGTTCAACAAATTGAAGAGTATGTGGAGATTAAAAATGAGGCAGAATAGTTTTGTGCGTGGTTCTTGTCTTGATAATGGTCACACCCTGGTTTTATTGTTCCAAAGTAAATAGGGGACTCTGAACTGTGACAGCTGGTGAAATATAAATGGCTCCTGACTTTTCCCTTCATGTTTTAGTTTGTATTTTTTTGTTTCATGAAAGCTTCCAGGTGGTTGGACTTTTCTCACGTTCGGGATCCTTCGTTGCAATTCCCCCAAGACCTAGAAACGAAACAAACAAAACAAACTAATTAATGAAGCTTTATTTTGAAAGTACCAACCCAGAAGCAGACTCTTTCTGAACTCCTTGGGCTTTACGGTGTTGTGACTGAGGGTGCAGAAACTGCGGATAAAGTTTCGGCCGCTGCAGGAGCTCACTGCGTTACGTTTCTGCCCAGTCCGAGAGAAACCACGGACCGCAAACATGTTGTTTTACTTTTAATTTCTAACATGACTGGACAACAGATTTGCACTGCTGTATGTGGAAATTTAATTGTTGTCCTGTGAATTTGAGGAGTTAACGTTCTTTTTACGTTTATTCTTAGGAATAAACGTCAATTATGCAAACTAAAAGAGTATGAAAAATACGTATCTATTTTACAAACCATACGACATGCCAAATGTTGCAATACATCACACTGAGCAAAAAATATCACCATAGCAAAGGCTTATGAGACACTATGCAGTAGAATTTCAAAGCTAAGATTTTCTATTTTTTTCTTATACAGTTACATTTCTTTGTTTTTTAATTCTAGTGTACAACAGATATTTAAACACATTGTCTCTTTGGATGTTATTTAGATGTCAAACCTTTGTTTGAGTGTGCAGAACCGGTTATTCAGGCTTTCATGGTTTCAGATATTGAGTTCATCTGAGCCCTCCACTCCTATGAGAAAAGGGTGAGGCAAGAAACCCAGAGAAAAGAGCATGAACGGGCACTGTTAGCATTCACCAGTATAAAGATTTAAAACGAGGCTTAATTTTAACAAAGGTTCATAGGAGTGATGTGCTTTGTGTCTCGGGTTGCTCACATTCGTGTTGAAACAGAGTAGAAAAATAATAACTAATGCGTGTTATTTTGACAAAAATATTGGTTCATTGCTCAAACTCTTCAAACGTAGGTGTTCCAGTGACAACAGGTGTATAAAGTTAAGCACCTGCAGGCAAGCAGACTGCTTTTCCCAAGAGTCTGTGTAAGAATGGGTCTTTCTGAGATGCTCAGGGAAATGGAGTGATGCAATAAAGCGGTTTCTGAAATTTCTAAAAAAAACTGGATATCATATGTTGGGAGAGGGTGCTGTTTGGAGAGCTAATGTTGAGGCGTCAAGTCTAACAACAGCATGTACAGTCAGCAGTAACTCAAAACTTTAAGTAGCCTCCAGATTAGTTGAAGATCAGCGAGCAGGAAGCTTTGTGAAATAGGCTTCCACAGCCAAGAGCAACTGTCTGGATCCAGTTCTTACACTAACTGTGATGCAAAGTGTAGCATATATGTTTGGATTCTGGGAAGAATGTGGGAAGAAAATTTTCACCTTGATCATTTATTAAGCATTTCTTCAAAGTCAGGTGAACAGGTACACAATATTATGTTTTTAATTATGTTCAAGCACTTTTTACGGCATCTGTAGCAAATACATTTAACTACTAAAAACAACAATATGAAACAAAATGTTTTAAAAATTGCAAATAGCAATTACCTTGCTCCTTTCTTTCCTTTCCAGTCTCTTTAAATGTTCCCATTCTTGAGCTTTTGCATCTTGGACTCTAAGATTTGGACATGAAAGACAAGGAATGTCTATCCAAGAGGCCAAATTTATTACTGGTAAGAAGAGTTTGGCAACTGTAACATAATACCCCAAACATTGCATCCAAGAAGTCATTTAAGACATTCTGAAAGGATGGCAAGGATGAGTGCAATTAATTATACTGTGCAGCTCTAGTTCCAGTGAAAGAACTCTTAATGCTGCAGCATAAAGAACATGTTGGACTATCTCCCTTTCCAGTTTCAACATGACTGCGCACCAGTAGACAAAGAAAGATTTATAAGGGCGCGAATGATCGTTAGGTGTCAATGGTCAGGACTTTGACTCTTAAAGTATTGGAGTTTCTTTGGGATAGATTAGAGCAGAGTCTGTAAACAATGCCATCTCATCCAGCATCAGTGCTTGACCTCCCTAATGCTTTCCTGCCAGAGTGAACCTATAAACAAACTTGCACACAGACAAGGACAGTAATCCATGAAGAGCTGAAGCTGCCAAGGGTAGGCTGACTTCATGTTGTATTCAATTTATGACAAATGGGGTGCCATTAAAAATTTTTTGGGAATACAGTATCTGTATAAATGTGTTAAATATTAGACTCAGAAGCAACAGAAGCAAATTACATAGTTTGTGTTTGCAGGCAGCAAACATTTATATTAAGCATTTATATTAATTTTTTTTGCGAGTGATTGTGATTTGCTTCAGGGGTGCTTTTTAAAAAACCACTGACGTTTATTTGAATGTAATTTGTCATAAAACATATATATTTTCAGTCAGTTTCTATTCAGAATACATCCAAAAACTTCCTAAATATGTGTTAGCAATAGAATTAAATACAAGGAAACAATTGATAAGGGAAAAAAAGGTCAGAAGAAAGGTGACATGAGTGCAAGGAAATCCTGGACGACGTATGTGTACCTGAAAAGTACCCGTCTCTTTCTTCTTGCAGCAGTAAAGCAAAGGTTTGGCATCGCTGTCAGCCTTCTGTGAAGTTTCCCAACATACTAGTCATATGACACAAATTCCTCTCCTCATTCATGCCATGAATATGCAGCAGGAGACAAACTGTCTCTGTCACCATATGAGGTGCAAATCGGAAGATGATCAGCGATTACTCCGCCAGCGTCAGCTCTCAGACAGCGTGACAAACCCGGCAAACCCAAGATAGAGCGCTGCAGGCATTTTTTGTCAACATAATTTCTAACAGTACATTCAATCAGACACCGTATTTTTCAGCTCTCAAAGTACAAGTTTGGCTGTTTCATATGTTTTCACCTCAACATTAAAAAAACATCAGTAATTCAATGATGTTGATGGTTTCTTATAAGGTTATAGAGTCCAAATTTGAGGAAATTCTCATTTTTGCAGAAGTGAAGAACACTTAGGATTTCACACTTCCTTATGGGAGTACTGTATGTGGTTAAAACATATATAAGAATAGCGTTTACTCAGGCCCTCCTGTATAGAAAAAACACTAATATTTAATTGGAACATAAAAACAAAACAATAGCAAACGTGCATAATCATGGAACTAGATGCATGATTTAATATATAACGCTGTTTAAAACTTAAGTGAAGTTCCTGTTTATGAATGAATGAGTTTGTCTACTATTTCATTAGGTGGAGCTTTTGATACAAGTTGTAGCTCAAGCAAGACATGGGCATTCAGGACTACATTGTTATTATTCATACCTGAAGATCTTCCCAATCATACCAAACATACCATGTCTTTGTGAACATCTGTCATCTCTCAATTTGTCTGGCTCAGTGCCATTTGAGCCGTGGGAAATACAATCTGAAAACAATGACACTAATCATCATTTATTTTTCTGGAAATAAAGGTGGGGGGACTTTTATTTTTTCAAAATAAAGTAAACCAGACCTTTAACTTCAATTTAAATGTGGATTAATACACACCATCTAAAGACCTGTGGGAAGAAGGGGGCAGGGCTTGGGGTGTCAGTGTGATTTTAAGATAAAACTTAAAATCCTAAAAATGTATTTGTTTCTTGTAAAACAAAGTAAAAAGAAAATGTGAAACAGGCCAGATACACCAGATGCTCTTAAAACATGGTTACATTGAATGTCCACAATATATCGATTTGCTCTGCAGGATTTTAGCATTTGGACTGAAGAAGAAAAGCTTTGCTAATATTTTGTTTTTGATCTCATTTGTATGAAGGATCAACAGTGCCTCTTATAATTAAATAAAAAAGGTGGTTAATAAATAATTATATATATGACAAATCAAATAAAATTGGAAGTACACAAGTTAAACAACTGTTTTTAGCTGCATTTTAATCAGTGCTTTGTTCACTTTTTTGTTTTTCAAGTTTTGCTGCCAGATGTATGTCACATTACACTATGTGTGTAACAAAGATGACACAGACCTTTTCAAAAAGTGGAGCAAAAGCATTGCCAGTAGCACCATAAAAATGTCACCTTCAAGCAGTTAAATTAAACGTGTTCATTCCTATTTCAATCACATACCAGACTGTAGTAAATGCAGGGATAGAGAACACATCTTTCTGTGGTTCCAATTTGTTTTACCTTTCGAAAATCTAATAGGGATACTGCAATATATGATTAGTGAAATCTTTCAGATTAGAGGCTGAGGTGAACCAAGATGTCTGAGGGATGAACTGTCATGATAATGAAATTGAGTGTTTGATATTTTCTTTGTTAAATTTCTTGTAATATCCACAACTGAAAGTTTTTACTTATCCTATTGGATTATTGGCTTTACAGTGCCTTGCTAAAGTCTTTCTTTAAGGTTTTTGCATGTTGTTACAAAAGTGCTAACTTCAGTGTTTTTCTTAAAAGTATCCATGCTAAGCCAACACAAAGTAGTTGGCTTAGAGACCGTGAAATTAAAATATCGGGTTTAAATGAGTTACCAAAAGACACCGCTTTACTGCAACTTGTACTTGTACTGCTACACCAGATTCTTTGAATCTCAGATTCTGTGACTCCAGAGGGAGTGAAATAAAAATGGTCTCATATTTTGACAGTTAAATGTTCAGGCAGTAACTTGGGAAATTTGAGAGTATAAAAAAATATTATTGACCTGGAACATCAGAAGATGAATCCAAATACTGACAAGCCAAATGATAACAGTTAAAAAATGTGACCCAGTTTTTCTTTCTTTTTTTTTTTTTTTTTAGAAAACAGTGATTTGAATATGCAACATTCTGCATTTACACACCCTTCTCAAGCCAGTGTTAGGTAAATTGTCAAGCACAAATACTTCATCTTCTATTTTGGTCACATTTTCTGATAACAGCTCTTAAAATGTGACCAGTTGTGTTTCAGTTCAGCGGCTTAACAGCGCCCTCTGGAGACTTGATGCAGAAAACACAACCGATTCTACACCTGGACTGCCAAGAATGAGATGGATAGTTATTCAAAACTTTGTATTCATTTGGTTATGCTGCGCAGCTGGAAGATTTTTTTTACGTTCAGTGATTTATAAACCAACAACAGTATTTTGAAATCTATTCTCTGAGCTACAGGGAGAGTGTGCAAGGACTTTAGGACTGGGGTGATGTGCTGTTTCTTCCTGATTTTAGTCAGAACACAGGTAGCAGCGTTCTGGATCAGCTGCGGTTGTCTGACTGATTTTTTAGGCAGAACTGTAAAGATAAGGATAAACAAGTGGTTGTGTTTCTCTAGATCTTCAAGGGACATTAGTTCTTTAATTCAGTTAATGTTCTTCAGGTGATAGAAGGCTGGTTCACGTCAGAGTCCATTACTACACCCAGATTTCGAGTGATCTCTAGTTTCTAGCTGTAATAACCAAAACGGTGTGCTGACTCTAGAACGCTTAAGTCCAAAGATAATAACTTCAGTTGTGTTTTTGTTCAGCTGGAGAAAGTTACGGCACATCCACAAATGTACCTGTTCTAAGCATCTGTTCAGTGCTCGGTTTGGAGTCACCTGGTGACATCGTAATGTAGAGCTGCGTATCATCTACGTAGTTATGTTGGCTAACATAATTTCATGTAATCACCTGAGCAAGTGGGAGCTAATATATATATACTGAATAAGAGAGGCCCTAAGATTGAACCTTGGGGTACTCCACATGTGACTGGTTTACTCTGATCATTGGTGTTTTTAATAATTAAAGCGCTGAGTAAAGTCACCCTAAGTGGTCATGTGGTTAAATAAAGACTGCTGTTCATATTGTTGACCTCTTGTCTTACTCCACTGAAGGAAACATGTGAGAAGCAAACATCCCTGTGGATCGACCTCCTGCTGTTTGACAGAAGATGGGCGTTGCCTGTCAAATCAAACACCGATCTCTTTCCCGGTCACGCCTCCAGAATAAAAGCGCTGCTTCCTCTCAAGCAAACTTGGGAAATTCTCCATTAGGGCGGGTCTTAACCTTGGGCTCTCACATACTCTGTTTTTATTGGTTGAATTGTTTCAACAGCTACATCTCAAGTGACGTCAGCAGCAGCAGTAGCGCCACACCGGGGCTGTGGAGTGGGAGACGAGGAGGGACCAGAACCACCAGGAAAAATTAAAAGGAGCGACAAAATGCACGGACAATAATTGTCAGTAATCTATTTTCACATCTCGAGGCTACTCCGTCACCGACAACCCCGAAGAGAGCTTAAGGTTAAGGCCATGACGGCTGTCTGTCACTCCAGGCTGTGTGGCTTTTAGGGATGGCTTCCTTGGCTAGCCTACCCAGCTAACAGTTAGCCTCACTGGGTTCCAGTGTGGAAGAGATAGCAGAGCAGCTCTGCACTCTTACTCTCGTTTGGATTACTCCCGGGCTTATTGTTCTCCGAGGACCACGAGACAGTGAGCCAAGCTGTCTGGATGGACAGTTTTACGGCGGTTAATTGTCACAGCTTGGGCGTTTCTTCCAGGGTAGGTTTTTCTGGGCGGCTAGGCTCGCACTCGGCCAGGCGACCAGGAGAAGGGATTGCACAGATGTGGCCGTGGCAGCCTGTTGTGTCCCACCGTCTCTGGGCCTGAAGTTGGTAGTTTTTTGTTTTGTTTTGTTTTGTTTTGTTTTGTTTTTTCATATATACACATGTTTTTCCATCAAGGAAAATTGCTAAAAGTGTCTATAAAATAATCAACAATTTGCGAATTTATTTAGTCGTTTAGCATCCAGCTAGTTTTCCAGCCTCGCTTCTAAGTTTACGCATCCAAACTAAAACCAGCTCAATTTGGGGAGTGCATCAAATTAAAATGTGTTAACTGCACGTCTGGATCCATCTAATGTGGACATGTTGCACTTCAGATTCTCTGTAAACCTCTCATTGTCCTCGTAGTTGTTTTTTTTTTTTTTGACAAAGCTGTCAAATATTGAACCTTTGACGGCATTTTTTTTTTTTTTTACATCAGCAAAGGAGGCCAGATTCTGCACAAAGCAGCAAGACTGTCACCAACTTGAAAGTGGACTCCTGCACTCTGATACTCTCGGCGGTGGTGTAGCCCGGCGCTCCTTGTCAGACGGACTCCCCCCCCCCCAGCTCATGCGGTGATGACTTTGGAGCCCATGATGGCTTGTTGCCTGAGCGAGGAGGCGAAGGAGTCCAAGCGGATCAACGCTGAGATCGAGAAGCAACTCCGGCGAGATAAGAGAGACGCACGAAGGGAGCTGAAGCTGCTGCTCTTAGGTAGGTCTGCATGATCACACAAGTGATTGTTTTTATGTTTTTTTTTATTTTTTTATTATTGTTGTACAGATTGCTCAATTTGACCCCGGTGCACTCGAAGCCAAGCCAAAACTGTTGGACGTAATTGTACAGTGCAGGTCGCACATGCAAAACACTGAAACCGCAATTGCTCAAGCCACATTACTCAGGCCACCACAGGATTTGTTTGGGATGTGATATGCAAAAATCTAAAATCACACGCGGCTCAGAGAGTGGTTCCTGCAGGACAATGAGTGAAAACAAGAACTAAGCTCAGAGCAGTAGGCTCAGATGCACAGGATCAGACTCAGTGATGACTCTCTGAAAATAGACAAAACCTTTATTGTGGCGGCAAAACCTCACACTGAAAAATATAGAAAAATCCAACCTTTTTGGTTTTATTGCAGCTTTGTAGCGAAAAAAAAAAGAACATTAACAGTAAGATGGAATCACCAGAGCAACATATGTTGCTAACCATACCGATTTCTATAAAATATACATAAAATGAGCTAGTTTTTAAGTGTTTTGCTTACTTTGAGTTGACTTGAGTTTCTTTGAAATTTTTAATTAAGTAGACTGACACTTCTCGTGGTATTCTTTAAATCTGAATTGATAAAAAAAAAAAAGATCAATTCCAAGTTTTTCCAAATGTACATTTGTTATTCATGACTTTCTGTTTCCCAGAGATATAACTCTGACGACATTTTAGCCTCTCTTTAAGAGCGGAAAGATGGGTGAACGTGCTGTCTAAGGCAGATGTGGCTACAAGGCAAACATAACTTGCTTACATTTTTTGTATCTAAAGTCAGAATAATATTTAATAATCTGGAACTGTAAAAACAAAAAAAAAAATTGACCCGTGTTCATCTGGTTGTCTCCTTGTGAGAATGGTAAGGGAGGTAAACATCTCTACAAATCCCTTTTGGAAATCTGCAGCAGAGAGTTGCTTCATAAAATCACAAAGCCAATTTCAAATGTCTTTTAAAATGATTACCAATAATTGTTGAGAGCTTTGTGTATAAGTAATGACAAAAGAAACAAATATTTTTATATCTTCATGAGCTGTAATAAAACGCTTCAGGTTTTGGTTTCCCTTTCCTTTTACATTTCTACTAAACAAATTCTTACTATTGTGATGAACCTATAAACAGCAGCAGAATGATAGAGTACGGTAACTCTAATTAGCCTCTTTTGTAAAATATTCACAAAACATTTGGACCCTATAATCTTGACAAATGAAAAGTAAAAGTAACAACATATTCCATTTCACGTTTTATTAGCCTACTTTAGCATTACCATAGATTTATGTGTGTGTAAAACAAGAGAGTTAGAGTTGACTTTTAATTAAGTCTGCTACAAAGGAGGCAGCTCTCTCTGGATGTCTGGCCTTGGTACGGCATTCATTCAGCTGGTCTACTTTGGGAAATGACTGCTGCCCTAGGAGTTGGCTGATTTCTAAATGAAACTGGAGTAATAAAACCTTTGTGCACTGATGTAATTGCGCTGATAAAAGTTGNGTTTGGCCCAGGATTCAGGTCTGCCTCTCTGAAAAACTGGCAAAGACTCAGGATCATGTTAAAGGATACCTAACCTTAGTTTGTTGTCACAGGTGACTGAATACTCACTTCCTGCTTGTAAGGATGTTCGCTTTCAGTCACCAGTCAACACAAGCAAGCATAACAACTTCTATTGATAAATGTTTCCTTCTTTGATGTCCTTGGTAGTAGTATAAATTTGTGCGGTAGTGTCACTAAGTTGAACCGTTTACCCAATTATTAAATGAATTAAGAACCATCAGTGTTTCCAAAATAATAATGCTGAATCTTGATATTTCCTGATAAGTATGTGGACAAGCCTGTTTTAACGTCTTCTTAGTCAAGTGATGTGAAACAGTGTGGCCAGTAATTCATCATTATGGTTAATGCAACACTACTTTTTTTTCCCTTCTCCCTGCCACCAAAGGAAAATTAAAGTAGATAGATTTTTTTTCTTTCTCTAAGCACTTTGTGCTAAGGGCTTCCAAACTACCTGTATATTTAAACAAAGCTTTCAAATTGCAAATGTGAAGGCCTATTGCAATATTTAAAGTGTCTTCCTGTTCTAGGGTTATATGTTCATCAGTATTTAAAGCTTATTTATCTTTGAGAATGTGTTCTTTATTATTATGTCATTACCATGACATTACTTGAAAGTGGTCTCAAAACAATATTATCGTTTATCACAATACACGGTTTCCCCCAGTGAAATAAGCCAGGCTTATTATAACAATAAGCCTGGCTGACCACCAGGCTTTACTTGTACCCCACCAGGCTACTTATAAAAATTTAGCATTTTTTTTAAGATTTTATAGTTGGTGTTCAGGTATTAATCTTTTAATAACACATGATATTTTCAAATTTCCTGTCAACTTTTTAACCCTAAACCCTGACGGGCCGCTGGATGAATGACTGCCCTCGCACCAAACCACCGAGATTAGCAAGTTTTCTAAGGGAAACCTTGCAATAACTTCTGGGACAATTTATCATCCAGCAACATTTATTGTGACTAGCCCAAAAATGTGCACCCATCCAGCCTTTCTTCTGACGCACATTTGCTGTAGGTGTCTCTCTTAGGAGGATATAATTTACCAGTCTGAACACACTGACTACACTTGTGTCGCTCTTTTCTTGTCATACTGGATACTCAAGGCACTTTTATCTCAGAGCCACACTCACACACACTCAGTGCTGATAGATTTGTGGCTCGATACTAAACTGATGGTAAACTTGCTGCCCAGAGGTGGATCAACATGTGGGGGCGGCCTGAATTGAACTGGCAGCCTTCAAACTGCAAGACTGCTATTCCAAAAAATGTGAATGAGTCACCTTATAAAGTTGGCAGACAGTCCACGTTTTCACCTGGCTTGTCTCTAGATATATTTTGTCTCTAGATATATATTTTTTTGTTGTTGTTTAGATGTTCCATAGACTTCCATTTACTGTTTGGTGAGCTGCTTGTAGTCCTGTTTCCCAAGAAATTGGAACATCAAGAAGTTCAAAGTGCACTTATGTCTGCTTTTAGATAATTGGACTGCAAGTTATTGCAGGGTTCTGTCTCAGGCTCAAAAATAATCAGCCCCTGTGGGTAATTGTCAGTTGATTAAATGGGCGACATACGAAGTTGATTAGCCACAAGCTAACCAACGAATACTAAACGAAACTTGAGGAGTGGTTTAAACTGAAATGAATAAGGGATATATTTTGCAGTCTTAAATAGTATAGCAATGCTGGTTGTAAAAATAAGGTAACTACTTAGATGTGCATGTCACTTTGTCTAACTACAAGTAGCAGCAGCATTTGCTAGAAGTCAGATGTTGGTTATGTTGGGAAAGCTGCGCTTGTTACTTGCCTAATTTTTGTCAACTTAAATACATGTATTTCTGACTTTTAAAAACCTAATTTTTGATTTTCTAGATATTGTGGGACTTGAAAATATAGAAATGAACAAAACATTTTCTTCAAAGTACTGCTCTAATGACAACAAACAGAAATTAACGTAATGCATTTTAATTTGCCGTAGGGAACATGAGAAGTGCCAATGAGATCACTAGATTTTGGTGAAGTGTCAATATGCCATCAAGCTGTGGTAATTATCTGACCTCTATTGGACATTACAAAGCTGTGTTTCTGTGTTACTGTAGGTTACCAATGATACAGAATGTAATACACCATAAATTACAAAATTACATAAAGTTGTTATAGCAATAATGCATTTTAAATGGGGGGAGGAAATACCCGTATTTATGCATTTGCTTAATTTTCACTTGAATACGTTTGGAACAGTATAACATTTTGAGATGACATACACCTTTCACGAATATATCACGTCACAATCATTTAATCAGAAGAAATAGATATTTATTTAATTCCAGCTTTGTTTTAGCCAGTATGCTTTTGATTAGCAACATAAAACATTTCCTATTTTTATCTTCAAACATTCAATTGAAAAGTGTTTCCTAGCAGAGCTCGCATCTCAGTTGACAAGTTTTTCCTGCTTCTAATAATATACTGGAATGGTGAGTTCTTGAGAAAATTATTTGGAAGTCGCAGTACTTTATGCTTTCGGTCACCATAAAATCAAAATTGTAGGAGGCTTTTTTTTTTCCTGCTTCTAATAGTGTTAGTGAGCTGTGGTTGTCTCACTTCATTTGGAAGCTATTACAGATGTCTTTCACCTTTTAGTAGACCTACATGCTCTATGTAGCTTTATTATTATTGGCTTTGTGTATTGGACCGCCAATAACTACTGTCTTGCATTTAGTTTGACTGTTTTGATTGTTTCACTGCTTCTGGTGGCAGCATTAAAATTAGCATTGAAGCTTTAATCAAATACTTGTACATCTTGAAAAAATTTAATATTTAATATTTCTTGACAGTCATATCAATAAGTAAAA
The DNA here is from genome assembly GCA_903066815.1 of Brachyrhaphis roseni. NCBI lineage: Eukaryota > Metazoa > Chordata > Actinopteri > Cyprinodontiformes > Poeciliidae > Brachyrhaphis > Brachyrhaphis roseni. The sequence continues at coordinate 44,705 of CAEFZY010027166.1, forward strand.
CTAAGACAGAATAAAGGCTATGTGGCTGTGCCTGAATGCATTGATAAAACCTGTTCACCAAAATGTTAAAATATTAATAAATTCTTAAAATTAAATATTATTGAAATCTTTTCGGTCCTTCCTGGATTTCATGATGCTTTTTGTGATTTTTGCAATAAAAATCAAAGTGTTTGTGGTAGTAATTTGGAAATATTCCCACTTATTTATAACAGTAAATGCAACTTTGTATTACTTGCAATTTTTGAGAAAAATCTGCAATAAACTTCCGATTATTAGTGCAATAAAGTGTGGGTATTTGTTGATTTCGCATGAATTTCAACAATAATTCTCAAGAAACTGGAGCGGCTGATATAATTTGGCAGTAAATGATAATAAAAAGCTATGGTGGGCCGGATTTGGCCCAGGGGCCTTGAGTTTGACATGTTAGGTGTTTCTTTGCTTCAGCTCAGGTGATTTAATTTAACAGGTGTTTGCTGTGATGCAATCAGATGAATCAGGCGTATTTAAGCAGGGAAACATCTAAAACATGCAGGGCAGTGTTCCTAGAGGAGCAGGTTTGGGAAACACTTCCCTAAATGATGACTTTCACTTTTTAAAATGACTGGCAGGAAATCAATTATTGCATATTTATGAAATGTAGTAGTATGTGCTTTTTCAGCAAAACGTATACAACTCTGACATTGCTCTATTGCGTTTGTTGCTTTGTTCTGAGTTCAACTGGAAGCTCTTTATGTGGCGTTGTGGTTAGAGCTCTCTAGTTTTGGTTTGATGCAGCAGAGTGAGATGTTCATCTGCTACCTGTAAGAAACACTGGTGGTTTTGTTTGAAGTTTTAGGGGAAGGCAATTATTCCAGCTGTTATTCCAGCACCATGCCGTCACTCCCCTTTGGTGTGGTGAAGAGTGAAGCAGTCGGTAGGGCAGTCTTCTGCTCTGTATGCGATGAAAGAAACCAGTGACTAAAATGTGCACAGATTTCATTAAGTTGTGACTTCAGTTTTGATTTTTGCTTCTCTACACCCAAATAAAATGTTGATCTTCTGTCGGACTAAGTTTAAAAATTAATATCCCTTATCTGGCAAATGTGTGTCCCTGCTCCCAGTATGTGTCTACCGTGCTCATACATGTGTGCTCAAACTAACTTGAACAAGCTACTTTTTTTTTTTAATCAAGTGAACACCAATCCTTTTTTATTAGACCTATTGTCCCTGTCTCTCTTAATATTTATATACTCGGGAAGATCCAAGCTACTTCACTACCTCTCTGAGCTGCTATTGCTGTCTGAAGAAATTCACTCTGCCTGTTCAGAAACCAACCAATCAGAACCAGGGGGAAGGCATAAGATGATGGCACTAAGACCCTCCTCCTGGTTCTGATTGGTTGTTTCTAGTTAGTACTGATGAAGAGGAGGAGCAGCTCTTTTTTTATGTACTACTGCTTTAAAGAAGAAAGTTTAGGAAGATATTTTAAATACTGTTGATAATCTCTTTGTAAGTTAGAAATTGTAAGGTCTAAGCACAACAAAAAACGGTAACACTTTATTTGATGGGGTGTACAAAAGACTGACATGACTGTCAGAAACATGAAGGAGTCTTTATGAATGTTTATGACTGTTGTTATGAAGTGTCAGTCGGTAAATAATGACACTTAATGCAAAGTTGCTTTAAAAGTTGCATTAAAAAACTCAACTTCTCATGATTTTGCAAACAATATCACGTTAGTGCAAAGTCGACCCTTTTAATGGACTTTTAATGCAACCTTTAGAGCAACTTTGCATTAAAAGTGTCATTACTTGCTGAATGACACTTCATGACAACAGTCACAGACATTCATAAAGACTCCTTCATTTTCATGACAGGTGTTATGTCATGTTTATGACAGTGCCATGTCAGTTTTATGCACACCCGTCAAATAAAGTGTTACCCAAAAAACAAGTTGACAATGGGCCACAAACTTCTGATCGATGCGTCTCTGCTAGTGATTCATATCCATTTTCTTTTCATTTATTTCTTTGTTTTAATAAAGGAACAGATCATCTGTTGGCTCTTCTTGGCAGCACAACCTGCCTCTTCCAGTTTCTCTTCCCAACTATTGTCAGCAAGGTTAGGTAGACACAGAACATGTGGGTAATGAGAACACATGCAGGTATATCATGTAACTTGTATTTGCACAAAATGCAATGTGACCTAAGAATCTATTTCAAATATGTACTTGGTATCACAAGCACAAACGTTGGTGCAGGATCAGATGTGAGAATATCCTTAGTTATGCTGGAGTTAGTTTTTTATTTGGTCATCACATTTTTCTTTAACAATATAACTCAAAATTAATTTTCCAAGTTTAAAAACTTTGAAAGATACAATATTTACCCAAACTTTATTTAATTGTATGTTTAGATTTGGTTAAGGATTAGGAGACTTGAAAACAAAGATCAACATCCAATTTTAAAACAGCTTTAAGTCACGACTTTTATTTTTAGAAGATTGTTCGACAAAAGTTGGGATTTTAAAGATAATAGTTGAATCTAATCAAGCTAAGACGTTAAATCTCATCTACACACCTCTTCAGTTCACAACATCAGGGCTGCAATCAGTCCATGCAAATGACAGGCAGAGGCAGGACTGACAACTAAAATATTATGATTTTGAATTAAGACATGCAAAACAAGCATGCAGTTGATCTCGCGTTGCCTAAACGGGTTAGCATTATCTGGGTTAATAAGTATTTGTTTTTGGCAACACCCAAAGTTGTCTCATGCATGGAGCTGCCTACGCCCATTACGGCTTCTCTTAGCAAATCTTACAGTAAAATAAGCAGATAAGCCTCAAGTTGGCCATATTTGTTTGCCTCCGTGTTGGCTGCGTCCAAGGCAACGGCAAACACGGTTGGATTTTGTTGAAATAACAAAACTGCAGACAGTGGAGCTGAACAGTCCACACTGAAAAGATAAAAATGACCCAAAAGAAACTCTGGAGAGTTTGTTTGTACAGCAGTATTTTTGGACATCACAGGGATTCCTCCTCGTATCTCAGCTCTCCTCAAAGGTATTTAGGCTTGCTGAAGGCAGAGGTAGAGGATACTTTAGTAAGGCCTCACATGTATAATTATGCATTGGTACGACTGATTGTGTTCTTTCCTAAGTAATTTTCATTTTGCGTCTATTCTATCTGTATTTTCAAGCCCAGTTAGATGAATGGTGCACTGGTTTCACTACATCCGACAGTCAAAACCAGTTATTCCAATATCCAATTCTCGATGATCCTTTGTAAAATGCGCATCTTTATTATAACTTTTCCAATTATTTGGTGTTTACATAGCATTTATTGTACTAGTGAAGCTGTCAGTCAGCATGTCACTCAATTTAGTCAGTGGTCTAACAGGAAGGAAGGTAAATGTTTTTGCACCATATCTTGTGAAATTAAAGACAGAATATTTGATTTGCTGGAGCTGCTTAAAATACCAGTGGACCTTAATAAACAAGTTGGGATTTTTAAGGTCTGTTTTAATAGAGGCATGTCCTTATACTCTTTTACAAAACACTTCAAGCTGGGATTAAAGCTTTGTTTTGCCACCTTCATGTGTTCTGTGAAAGGCCCGACGTGACGGAGAGGTTGTGGTGAGCCTGACTGTTACCTTCTCTGTCAGCGACGTAGTTACATGGATTTTTACATGGATTTTTTAACCTGCATTGTCTGATTGTGTAGGCACAAGCCAGCTTTGCGGCTTGAGTGAGTGATGTAGATTATGTGTGGTTTATGCGACCAGTGAGGTCCAGAATTGCAAGACTTGAATCATTTCTGATGAGAAGATCAAACATAAAATAACAATTTTAAGGATTTGTTCTGCCATTACACTGAACTCATCCACCATTATTTTAAAATAATAGGATGGGAAGACTTCAGACCGATTTTATGTTCAGTACTGATGTTGATGGAGGACATTGCTCTATTTATCTGTGATTTGTGAATGGCCAGAGGCGGCTTGGAACCGGCTCACCTTTACAGGTTTATAATAGGTTTTGTAAGAGTGTAAGCCTCATTGTTATGATTTTCTTTGTAATGTCATTAGCGGCTTAAATGTCTAAGCGGGATCTGAACTGACTAAAGCCACAGAACCTGCGAACCACACTTATTTAATTATTCAGGAACTCCCCCAAATGCTAATGTGTTCTAGGGTCAAATTTGAGGCTACCTGACACCTACGTTTCAATTACCCCCAAAAATAAACACTTCAGGTTGAATTGGGAAGATGATCTGTTAGACTTTTTTTTTTTTTTTGTAGCCACATTTATTTTATTTTTTTTTAGCAGATTTGTTTACAAATGTGACACTTTTTAAACCTTAATATCTTGCAGGCTTTCTCTAGATTTGAAGCCTCCCATTACCCTCTGTTGTTTGTTCATTCGTAATGTGACAGAATTTAAATTTAAAGCTTGGCCTTTTTCAGTATTGTCTCACTGAGTCAAGACCACAGATCGTATTGATGTTGGTGAAAAAATGGGCTTGATACTTGTGCAAAACTTTCAATAGATGGCACTACTTACTCGTTTTATCCAATTTATTACAAAAAATGCACAAGCTTACAGAGAATACATAGCATAGATTATCTAAAGAGTAGGATTATACCAAAATTTCAAACTAAATACAGATACTCACAAAAATAGTGCACCGTTTTCAGTACCACAGTATATTTTTTTCTGCAATTTCATTTAGCAAAATAGATATTGTGTTAATATCCTCTGTGCAAGCATATATCTTTAAATCAGTTCTGCAATTATTCTTTTTTATTACTGCTTGTCTTTAGCCACTACTTGATTTCATTTGCCTGTCAATTTGCTTTTGATACAAATAAAATTTTACTACTAAGGAACAAATAAAGAATCATTCTAATTCTATGCTAAAATAAATTGTATTTTAAAACAAACATGAATATGGCAGATAAAAATATTTTTGTAGTGCAAACAGAAACCCTGTGCAATTCCCGTCTTTCTGGTAATTTTGCATAATAATTTTCTTCATGATCAGTTATAGCAGAGTGTCTTGCACTGGTTTGTTTCATTACTTAACTATTTAGTAGTTCACTGGACTGTAAACTATTAAAGCAGACTATTGTGTGGTGTGGAGCTCCGCAACAGGGAAGTGCATCCTGATTAGAGCACCATCATCGGACTGTTGGTGTTTGTGAAGATGATTTTCAAGCAGATAGCGTTAGCCTATGTCATCCAGAAGGTTTACGACTTCACTGCTGCAAATACAGGAGCTTTGCTGGCCTTTTTAAGTTGCTTTGACATCGGTGAATTGTTAGCATTAGCAAAGATAGCATTTCCTTTCTGCCTTAAAGGGAAAGTAGCTCTGAAGAACACTTTGCATTTGCCTTGTTGGATAAAGAGAGCTGCTCATGCTGCTTGTTTTTTGTCTTTACTTTCCATGTTGGAGTTTAAAACGTCCAGCAGCTGCAGGGAGTTAGGGAGGTGCAGAGTGTATGCTGCTGTAAGAAACTCAGCAATGTGAGCAGCTGTTCATGGGTCAGTTTAGTTTGATTTTGGCACAAAAGAGTGTCTTTAAGTAATAATTTATATTGTGATATTGATTATTTTGACACCCTTTCTAAAGAGTCCACAATCCTTTTGAAATCCAACATCAATGTTTTTTTTTTTTTAAGTCTTTGTTATTTTTAAGCTATGCCTTGTTAAATATAGCTACCGATCCCACCAACTCTAAGTAATCGTTTTACTTAGAGTTGCATGCATGCATTTGTCTGGAAGATGAAAACTTGAGTTTCATAGGAAGCTATAAAAGCAAGACAGGCAGGTGTTTCATTCTTCTCTGTCACGTCACTGTGTTGGTTGAGCAAACCGAGTTCGACACACCCAGAGTTTCGGCAGATCCATAGCAGTCAGGTCTGTTAAGGACTTCACGTTCCCTTTCTTGTCAGTGCCTGCCTGATTCATTACTGACACAGATGGCCTCATTAAGAACATGAGTTATTAAAGAAGAACCCACTGGCGAAGACCTGAGATTTTGGGTGTACATCATGACATTAGTGGTTTAATCAGCAATACATTCTGGCTTCAAGACAGATGAGTTGCCTGTGATGGTAAATATGGAGAGTCATGTGAGCACAAAAGTATATTTAACACTGGAGATCCATACTTAAGATATGGATCCAAGCAATAATTTTGAAACTCGAGATCTGAAATCCAATCCTTGATATCAAGTATAAGTGCCTGTGTTAATAATTTAATGGCTTCTAACTCTGTTGAGTTAGAAGCCATTGAGACAAATTTTTAGCTTGAATTCGCATTTTTTTTTTTTTTTTTGCCCTACAGCACAATAATACTATGATTCATTCTTTTACAATGCTTTGCCTACAAGTTTAGAAAATTAAAAATCCATGTGAAAATACCCCTACACAATTTTATTTATATTTGTACTTATTTTGTTTGCTCATTTTAGCGACAGGAACTTTTCGGTATAACCTGTCAATTTGATCAGATATGGATACAGATTAGCACATGACAATGCCTTTTACCTGAAGTCATCCTGAAACTTTTATACAAATTCAGGATGTTGACGATTTGACATGTGCAGCCATCATGCATATCTGTCGTCATGCAGTCTTGCAGCAGAGCGGCTATTAATGTGCATGCTTAGCAGATTGCAAACTGACTGTTGGAGCTACTAAATTATGAAAACTTTGAAGGTCAGAAAACAAGTTGTGGCCTTGCATGAGTAGTCATCTGTGCAGCTGGCACTTAAACCACAGGATAAACTGGGCCGTAGTCTGAAAAGGACTGTACTCAATAGAACAAGTTTATCTAAAAAAATAAAACATTTTTTATCACTCATTTCAAAAAGGAAAACTTGTACATAGATTTATCAAACAAGGAGTTAAATATTTCAAGTATTTAATTCTTGTGATTTTGATGATTATGGTTTATTAAAAATACGAAACTCTGTGCCTTTGAAAATTAGAATACTACCAAACGCCAACTGGCTACATTATAGCCAACACATTCATGGGGAAGACTGCTGACTTGACCAACGTCCAGGTGACCACAGAAATATTTATGTTGGGGGCACCATTAAATTGACACAGACTTCCTTAATTTTGTGAGATCCTCAATCAACTGATACTTGCATAAGAAACTGATCTTATTGTGGCATGCCAAATTTATACTCCTCAGCCACCTCCACTTATTCTTCCAGGAAGGAAAAAGGGTTTGACATTTAACCCTATTTTTCTTAAAATCTGCAATGACTTACTTTTTGTTCACTTTGAAGATGGGATTGTTCCCTCACCTGGACACAAAGCAGTCAACCAGCTCTCTCAGCTTCTTGTCCTCTCTAATTCGACTGCAGTCATTTGAGTATTTATGCAGACGACAGGAGTGTGTTTTGTACAGGAAGTCAAATGTGTAGAGTGAAAATAAATGGTGAGAGTACAGTCCCCTGTGGTGCTCCTGTGCTGCTGACACAGTTTTTCTCTCTCCTAATCTGTGGTCTATTGTTCCGGTAGTCATTAACCTGTCTTCTGTAGTTTTTGACTAATGAAATCCAAAACTTCTGGCAGAATTAGGTTAATGTAATCTTTTAATTTTACCAAGATGTTTCTTATGTCAGGAAGGAATTTTGCTGTGTTGGATTGGCCCAGAGCTGAAGACTACTGTGATACAGATAAAGTATTTGTCTGCTGTAATGCCAATAAACATTTTGACATTGATTTTACTTTGAAATGTATTTTTTCCAAAACTGATAGTACTCATCTATCAGAAACAAAGTTGTTGGTTGAATGAAAAATAATTTTCAATCTAAACCTGTTAGTGGTGTATATAATTTTGAGTTTTGTTGCAATATAAAAGTATCATTCTGTATAATAAGCTATTAGATATTTGCAGTTAGTCCAATGAGTGAGCCAACAACTTATCGTCAAGTTCGATAATAATACACATACTTACAGTTTGGTTGAGTATGTTAAAATAAGCCCTCTTATTACAGCAAAAAGTGTTCTTTTAGCACTGAGTAGGAGGAAACTAGAGTGGAAATGCAAGAGCAAAAAAGACAAAACAGGTGAATAATGAATAGTTGCCAAAAATATTCATGTTTTATGAAAATTAAGATTCTACTAAAACGAAGTAGTTTGATCTCACATTATCTCATAGGTGCTTTAATAGACCGCCCACAACAGACACCTAAAACTATTCTTTTAGGTGTCCTGAAAGAATAGTAATACAAATAAGTGATTTTAAAGAACTCTATTTGTGTTTGAGAGACTGACTGCTGTATCATGTGCTAATGACTTTATCAGTGCCTAAGAAAGGAGTAATAAATGGTTGTTTTCACCACGTCTAGCATTATTATAACAGTACCACAAAAACATTGTGAAACACATTGAATGTACAACATATGTGCCTTATATGTTGTCTGGAATTTTTTTCACCACTGCTCTATTGTACAGATGAATGCCAAAACCATTTTTACTTTAATTGATCAGAAAACGTATTTTTTCTTTACCAACAGCTTTATATACTTTTGCACTTGAAAATATTTCTACCAGTGTTTTCAATTTATCCTTTCTCAACATGGAGGAATGTTTCTGACTGTCTTGTTACATGCAGATTTGTTTTGGTTTTGTCCTGTGGTGGTGTTCACTTGAAGCAGGCCAAGGCTTATGTTTTTAGAAGAACAGTGTTCACTCTAAAGATCGCACATTGACACCTCCCAAAACAAACTGCACTGTCCGAGGAGACGTGCTTGACATTCATTCAATAGGGCTGGTGTGAATGCACCTTAGCATTTTTAGCAGTTTTTTTTCTCCAATGACCTTCCATATTTCATGTTATGTGCATCTACTGTTAAACGGGGCTCCTGCACAGCAGAAACTGTAGACTCCTACATGACCCTTTACAGCTCCTCATCAAGGCTCCTTTGTGGCGAATAAAGTTTAAATTCCTAAAATAATCTTGGGAATAGTTCCCACAAATGGACACTCAGCAATAATTAAGTTTTTCTACATCGAGTTGGGCCTCCAGCTGTGCCATCTGACCCAACTTTGGGCTGTTTAATTATTGCAGTAATTAAAACTCTTTGGACATCACTTCCTGTTTGATGTGCTTGGATAGGCTTCTCAGGAATCATTTACTCAAAGGGCTGTTTGCTTCCTCTTTTTCACCCTTTGTGCCTCCGTTTTGACCCTCTTGTCTATTTTGCAATTTTTTCTCTGTGTTGATGCTGAACTTTAGGAGTTTATTTTGCTGAAAGAGTAATGCTGTTCAGGTTTTTGCTTTAAAGATGAGTTATTATGAATTAGCTGCATGACCTAGTAGTTTTTCTATAGTTAGCTCATGTGAAAATAAAAAGATTGTGTTTTAAGTCAAAATGATCCCATTTGCCTATAAGACCATGATAATCTTTTACTTTTGTTTTGACTCAACTTGGTTGATTTTTATCTTGCTTCTGTTTGATCCAAGTTGATCAGTTTTTAGTAAATGTAGCTGGCTAATATGAAACTGTTTTCTCTGGAGAATAGCTGCCATACCATAGTCACGTTGGGGTAATTTTGCAGTTTATTTTACATTTTTGTGGATTAGTACTGAAGTTAAAGCTATTTGCATACATCAGAAAGGCACGTCAGCATGATGGGATGGATACTTTTCTGTTGTTCCTCCTAAGTACATCTTGTCTATTTGTGGGTGTGACCATATGGTCAGTCTATATCCAGCTGGTGATTAACAACTAGCTGATTTATGTCTCATAGACAACAAATAAGTCAAAGGGAAAAACATGAGACAAATGACCACAAATAGTTTTCTTTAATTCAAGTAAATGCTGGTGGAAATTCACCAAGCAGTTGCTGTCTGTAAGGTGCAACTCAAAGTTGCCATGGTTTTGCGCCTGCAAACAAAATTCCTCAAGTAAACTTTGAATTATAATAAAACCACTCTAATAAAGCATCACATTGTTTGATTTTAGCATATTTGGTGGCATGTTTTTTTTTTTTGTGAGAGTGAGGTGCATTCGGATTATGGTAAAAGCAATGGAGCTACAAAGTGAAAAAAAAAATATGTGGCTCACATGTAGACACTGAAACATGACACTGCCATTTTTAAAATTTTTCACTCTGGGTTTGTAAAAAAATTCCAGTTTGTGGTTTCCCAAAACACCGGATCCATGTGGATGTGAATCGGTTAAACGGCAAAACCTGTCTGTGTGGCTGGGAGCTTAGTTTTCCCAACTGCCATAAATTTCTTTTGACTGACGGAAGCACTGGTTGAGGACGTTTTTTGTTAAAAAATGAAAAAAGTCAAAGCTGAGCTCTCTGGATACAAGCTGAGTCCGATCAGCTGGTGTTTTCTGCCACATTTTTAGAAGTACAGTGATGGAGTTGCTATGGGAACTAGCATTACCCCTCAGGAGTCGCTCCAATGAGTTTATAGTTGCTTGGCCATTACAAAAGCTTCTGCTTGCTATTTCAGACTGGCAGCAGTTACGTTGAGTTAAACTGATCAAACATGTAAAACTCGAATCCACTGCAAAGTCAACACTCTTTAGTTTGTCTATGCAGAGTGTAAAATGAACCATCCTTCTCTAAATGTTAGATGGTAGAGAAATGCTCAAGGTATATTACCAGTCTGCAGATGTATGGGGATGTTTAGTTTGCTATTAAAGTGACAGTGTTCAATGAATTTCTAAATATTAGTCAAAAAAAGGGCCTTTTTTCACTCTGTAAGCTACACTTTTTGCTCTTGAGCTCTAGTGAATTTAGAAATTAATCTGGGATAATGCATATTTCCCATTGCCCTGTGTTTTCTTGTGTAGTATTGAGTAAGGACAATATAGATATAGTTTTTTCCTGACTCTTGCGTCCTTAAAAACCAGTGGCAATTCCATCTTCTATTTCTTCAATTGAGTTCTTTAATAAAATAGGAAGTGGGATATCTAATAGTGTCTTGGCCCAGTTATCCCAGCGTTAACAACTTCAATCTGGAAAGGAAACTCCAATGTTGTCTGACCTGCTTTTCTCAGTTAAAGATCCTGTCTGGTTAGAACCGTCGCAAGGCACACAGCACTCCCTCACTGTACACTCCTGTCTTCATGTCCTTGGAAGACATTTTAACGTTTTCGTCTTAGGACGCCTAGTGCAGCACAGCACACATTCTGTTATCTTATCAGCATCTGCTGTTTTTCTGCAGAAAACTTGCTCCAACAAGTGTAAATTGTTACGAAAAAATGTACTCAATACAATTCACACAGTTTCTGAAATACTGACTTTCTAAATAGGAAACTGATAGAAATCTCTACCACATTCTTACTAAAACCTTTTAAAAACCTGTTGCAATAAATCAATTAATCGCATGAGAAATTAAAACGACTCCAAAAATTTCCATGTGCAGGATTTTATTTTATTTTTTCTGTTTTCCCCTTCTACCAAAGATTGGATTAAAAAGATCTTCAGTCTGGTGCTTTGGTCTCAACTAGCTATTTTTTTTTAAAGAGACATAATTTATTTTGTCGTTTCTGCTGTTTATTTTGGATACTTAAAATATCTTCCAGCTCCAGTGTTAAATGTTTGTTAGAAAGTAAAGTTTATTGATCTTTGAGCAATTTTTTTTTTAACGTAGCATGCCTTTTTCTTTTCTTTTTTTTTTGTATATTAAGGGAAGTGGGTGAGTCCCTGTTTTTTTTTTTTTTTTTTTTTTTTGATCACTAGAAAGAGATTCACTGCAGTTTGGATCAATGCCCGGCACACACTAGTGTAGCTTTCTTCAGTCTTATCCATCGTCAGCACTGAAGTGTGGGTGGACACCAGTTTGTTGCAAACACACCTATTTATAATCAGAGTTGAGTTTAAAAAAATACTTTGGAAATGATTATTAACAACAAGTAACAGATACTTGTTGTTAATGCAGAAGAAGTATTAGCTTTAATGTATTTTATACATTTCAAACTTGTCAATAAGTTGTATTTTAGGTAACTATTAAATAGGTGGAGTAATTATAAATGTTGTTTTTATTTGCATGTTTTAATGGATTTCACTCTACACACTTATTCCTTTGTCTCATGTTTGCAGAAAAACTAGAGCCACATTCTTTTTAAACATTCCCAGTCGTAGCCTGGAACTTTTAGCCACTATTACATTATTTTGGTTCATTGTCATTAAAAATATGTGAAGTCAAATTTGTGGTGCTTTCCAGTAGTTGATTAGTGACTTTCTGAATTGTCTTGTCTTTTAGGGACAGGTGAAAGTGGCAAGAGCACTTTCATCAAACAGATGAGGATAATCCACGGGACAGGCTACTCAGATGAAGACAAAAAGAGCTATACCAAACTGGTCTATCAGAACATCTTCACATCCATGCAGGCCATGATCCGTGCCACTGAGACCCTCAAGATCCCCTTGGAGAGTGACGATAACAGGGTCAGCTGTACAAATGGGATGCATGTCAATTTTTTTTTTTTTTTTTTTTTTTGCGAACCACAATCAGTAGATCTGTGCAAAACTGCACAGATGTGACTTGTGGTCCCTGATTGACTATCATAATTAGAGTTTTTGTGTAAATCTGCTTCATTCAGATTCAAATTAATTTCCTTTCAAGACAGTTTCATAGAGCTGTAAGGGATACAGTCTTTATAAATCAATCTGCATGGTCAGATCATGTGATAGTTTCCCAATCTCTTAAAAACAGCGAAATAGCCCTATACCTTTAAATCTGCTGCTCCATATTTAATGTTAGTGTTTGACAATATTTTCCTACACTTGCTTAAAAATTATTTACAAAACATCTGCCACTTTGTAATTTTTATGTTTTTATTTTTGTCCTGAAATGGTCCCACACAGATCAAGCAGTTTGCACAACGGATTCTTATCTCAGCAAACAATATTTAAAAATTTTAGCATAACAAAATCTACTGCAAAGAAAGGCCATTGCACCCAAATTGATTTAACTTAAAAATGTACCTTATTCTATGCCAAAATGTTGTGATAGCTACAACTTAAAATTCTTGGTATCTATGAATCTGGAAAATTGTTATGAAGACAACAAAATGTAAAATCCTATATACCATGATTAGTTGTTGATTTTATTTATTTATTTTTAGCAAAACGCCTGTCTGGTGCGGGAAGTGGACGTGGAAAAGGTGTCGACATTTGAAGAGCCGTACATCAGTGCGATAATGATGCTTTGGAAGGATCCCGGGATCAAGGAGGCTTACGATCGCAGGAGAGAGTACCAGCTCTCTGATTCAACCAAATAGTATGTCTATTTGCTACGTACTGTAATTAATTACACTTTTTCGGACAGTTCTGGAAGGAGGGAAAATATTTATGGCAGATGAGAGAAACTAAGAATGGAATTTATTTGAATCAAATGTAAATTAGCCTCATTTGGCTTTGTTCGAAAGATCTAAGTTTGGAAATAAGACTCATCTAATTCATAGTTGGATTGCAATATCTATAAAAGTGACATAATCATCTAAGTGATTCTTATGTGTTCGTTCTGAATGACAGCAGTTCTTGTTGAAGTCGACTGGAATCAGCCTGTAATGTTGACAGGGATTAGTTTGTCCACATGTGCGCTTCTGTCATATGTTCCCTGCATTCTCGCAGTTACCTTCAGGGATTAGGACGAATAGCGGCATCAGAGTTTGTGCCCAGCCAGCAGGATGTGCTGCGGGTTCGAGTGCCCACCACTGGTATCCATGAATACCCATTTGACCTGGAGAATATTCTATTCAGGTACTGGTCCTCAGTGCTGCCAGTAGAGGCTGACGGCTGGTGAGCCAATGGGAAACTTTACCACCTTGTCCATCTACCCTCCGCTGAAGGAACAGGCTTGTCACTAACAAATTCCCAATGGTGGCTCTGAAAGACTGTCTGTAAAAATTAGCAGGCAAGATCAATTAACTGGTTGGTCTTTGGGAGCTGCCATCAAAGATAAAACTGTATTTCTAAGGAAGTGGAACTCTTAACTCGTTATCCTCTTGAAAATGGTCCTCTGTCGCTATATCTGAACTCACATTTTAAGGTGTTTAATCTGTTGTGATGCTTTACTCTTTTTTTTCCTTTCTCTCTCTTGTTTTTATTTCCACTTTCTTTTTTCCTTTAGCTATCTAAGTGATCTGGGTCGTATCTCCAACGCGTCCTATCTACCAACCCAACAGGATGTACTTAGGGTTCGAGTCCCCACCACTGGGATTATAGAATACCCTTTTGACTTGCAAAGCATCATTTTCAGGTAGAAGACAATGTTCACTGCTTTATCCAGTCCTATGTCTGTACCTTATTTCTGCTTCAATCTTTATTAAGCTGCTTTGAAACATTTTGAAATGCTTCAAAGCATTTAAACAAATATTGGGACTTATTTGGTTTAAATCCCAAAGTCTAATTAAACATCTCATCCAGTTGGTAATTACCTTTGCAGTTTGTGCATAACAATTGAAAATTAATTATCTACTATTGACTTCATTATTGATTTATAATTTCAGATTGTGTGAAATGGGGTTCTGTCAAGTGATTATTAGCAGGTACTACTTAAAAAAGTAGATGTGGTATAGATAGAAATCATAGCTAACTTTGATAGTCATATTTGAAGAAGGCTTATGGCTAGTTAGACTAAATAGAAACAATATTTTACAAGGAAGATCCAACTTAAAAAATGAACAAAATAACTAAACAGATATACAAATCTACAATGATCTAAAAATAAAATTGCATAAAATTTAACATTAAAATTAAATCACATTTAATGTGATAAAAGAAAACTACAGTGTCTCCATGGCTATGAATGATATTGTGTAGACTAGACAGTGAAGATTTAATAAGAATTTTAACCAATATAACTTTTGGTATAATTGGTATAACATTTTTAAGTTTTTTTTTTTTTTTTTTTTAAGGCACCATGATATACTTCTTCTAAACCAATAAACTTTTCATTATTGTAGATAAGATACCTACGACTAACAACTACCTCACTTTGGAAGAAAGATCTGATTAAAAAAAATCCTTTTTGGTTCATTTAGCAACACTTTTGTTAAATAAGACAGTTACAAATGCAGCATTTCTACTGACTCAGTTGCTATGTTGCTGGGCTTTTTCAGAGCCGCTGTAATACTGACTGCTACAGGAAATCCTTCCTGCCCACTGCCATCAGGGTGTATATCAACTTTTTGAAGAACCTTGAATTAATAAATTAATGAGTTACAGCATAATTTATTCTCCCTTTGGGATTAATAAAAATATTTGAGTTGAATTTACAGTTTAGTTCATCTGATCACTTATTTTTGGATATTGTAATTTCATCATTAAAGAGCTTCTTGTTGGTGGAATAGTGAATTCTGATGCCGATCTGAAGGTTTGTGTCTAATTAATGCATTGAAGATGAGGAATGTCAGAGAAGGTGGAATAATAGTTGGGATGCAGGAGGCCTGACCAGAGTACAGCCAAAATGTGGACTGTGTTTGTTTTATGCATCCTAATCACTTGGCTGTCTTGTTTTTGCCGAATATTTAAAAAAAAAAGAAAAAAAGAAAAAATGGATAACCAAACTTTAATTGCTAAATTGATCAAATAATCAAGTCTACATAGATAAGTGAATTTATCAATGATAAGAAATGTTTTAAAGTTTAGGGTGCATCATAGGAGCTAATATGGCTCACATTTCTTATGTTTCTCTTGGGAGTAGCTTCCTTTTTTAATTTTTAAATGAGGAAGGGAAGAAGAGCGATTGCAAATCGATAGGAAGCAATCGTGTCAGACCCCTCCCACGTTCGGCACAGCTAGAAATAACTCTGCTCGCAATAAAGCTGCGTTCAAGAGGTTTCCAGCAACCTCGCTGCAGCTTAGCTGATAGGCTCTCCTCTGCTCGACTGCGCTGCCGTTGGCGGTGAATCACTGAATACGCTCAATGACATCAGTTTTGTGCTGTAGGCTTTGAGGGCTTAGATTGAGGTGAGTTTTAATGGGAGAAAGGGGTTGATTCAGATTTAATTTTAGTGATTTATTAGTGATGTGTTGTCACATTCTTGCTGTTAATTACATGGCTGGTTTGATGCATGATGAGGTGTTCTTTAGCTGATGCATAGCTATAAGAATAACACTCCTTGTGGGTCTGAACTGGCTCTGCTTGCAATTGACTAAGATAGTTACAATTGTTTTGACAAGGATCTCCATTAGGATGGCTTCCTTCATTCTTAATTAGCGTTAAACGTAACAGAACATGTGGTTTGGCTAACGTAGGGGAGCTTATGGAGCTAAGTAGGTCACTTGTCATTTCTAGAGGCGGGAACGGAGGTCTTCTATGAAGGGGTTTTATTTTTTGGACTGACTTTTGGAGGAACTTGATTTTATCTGTACTTTTGCTTTTTCTGGTCACTTCACCTTTTATAGTTTGATGGTGCAAACGGTGATTTTTAGCTTAGTACCCCATAATAAAAGGGGAGTTATTGTGTAAAATTACTTTTTTTTTTCAGCCTGATGTAAAAAAAAATTTGAAGTTATGTTTTATATAGTAGATGGAATATTTATTATGAAGGTAATATAGTTACTTAATTGTGCTACTAAATGACACTATGTACATGGTAAATGCATAATAATTCCCTTTAAAGGAAAAAGATAGATTTTTGCTACTTAGTTTAATTTTATTTAAAACCAGTAGTTCATGTTTGAAGTCCTTTCACTTGGTTTCATTTTAAAAGACGCATTAAAGCAATATCTAAAACAAATGCGTACTACAAAGTAACCTGAGTCGAGGAGTGCTGCATTACAATCAAAATTTAAACATGTTTTAAAATCTATAAGTGTTGCTTTCTGCATGAGCTTTCTGTTGCTTGTATATAAATTTTTTATGTCTGTGTCGCTAGTTTTTCTTAATCCAAGGGAGGATTTGCTCTGTCCGCACTATTTTATTTCAGAGATTCTGGTCATTATTTTTGTTTATCTTCATTGTTAAAACAGGATGTTTGGTTTGCAGGATTCATTTGATATTGGGTTTTGAAATCAGGGATTTGTAGTGATGCTCTCATAATGTGGTCACCTGTCTACTAATGAGTAAAAACAATTTAACTTAACTCAGTTTTCTTCCAAAAATCCAACCCCTATATTCTGATTTAACCCTGATTATTTACCAAATTGTTTCATTGGGTGCTCTCTAACACTTTTCAATCATTCCTATCACCTCTGAGCATTATTATATTAAACTGTTCAATAAGAGACATGTGCATTCTGCATTTCAAATGTTTCAATTTACTAAACCTAAATATTATCTACTATTTTACTATCGGAGCCTTATTAATGACATCTAGACATAGAATTGATTGTAATTCTGTGTCATGTGTTTCCATTTGATCTACCCCATCTTGTTCTATCAGGATGGTGGATGTTGGGGGTCAGAGGTCAGAGAGGAGGAAGTGGATTCATTGCTTTGAGAACGTCACCTCTATCATGTTTCTGGTGGCGCTCAGCGAGTACGACCAGGTTCTGGTAGAGTCTGACAATGAGGTAAAACATTAATGCTCCTTTTTTCACAGCTGCTCTGGGTTTTTGGATTATTATTTTTTTCTTGCAGTAAAATTTTTTAATTAAATTATATTCATATATTTTATAAGGCAATCACAAAAAAAAAAACTTCAACTCTGTCTAATTTAATCTAATGTATAAATGGAGATGTTTTTTTGAAAACCTGAGGGGTTTGTTAGGGAACATTTATAAAAACAAATGGTATCACGAAGACCAAGAAACACATTAGGAAAGTCAGACCGATAGTTGAAAGAATGTTTAAAACAATACGCCATTTTTGTAAGAACCATTTGGGATTCTAGGGCAATGCAGTTGCTTAGAAAAGACCGCAAATAAATTGCAAATACTTCCTCTTTTAATCATGTTTTTTTTATTTTTATCAGAATAAATATCACAAAATATTGTGATAAGATTCTAAATCTATATTCCCCAGATTAAGCTACATCTAGGGCAATCTTGGAAGAGGAGCTGTTGAAAATGAATGAATAATTTCCATCAGATTTTCTCAACTTTTTTAGAAGCCTTGGCAAGGTTAAATATAATTGCTTACATTTACCTTATCCAAGAAGATGCACAGATGTTTAATTCATATAAGGCGGCACAAATGACGGTCACCCAGTAGATGAATTTGTAACTCTGTTTCCTGTTAGAACCGTATGGAGGAGAGCAAAGCCCTGTTCAGGACCATCATCACATATCCCTGGTTCCAGAACTCCTCTGTAATTCTGTTCCTCAACAAGAAAGACCTGCTGGAGGAGAAGATCATGTTCTCTCACCTGGTCGACTATTTTCCAGAGTTTGATGGTAATCTGATTACTTTACATTTCACTTTTTCACATTAGCGCATATTTGGTGTCGCTAAATAAATTGTTCAAGTGATGTGCTCTTTCTCACCTTTGAACTGCCGGTGTATCTTTATTTTTTTTACTTTTGAGTGACACCTTGTGGTTGTTATGTGCGCTACAATACAAAATAAATTTTTAAATGTACATGTACATTCTTTTCCAGACTCCCTTCTGTAAGTTATCACTATATACACATTTATCTAAAGTTTTTACTTTTGTTCTCTATTGCTTTTAAGGCTTTCAAATTGATTCCCATGTTGATTATTTTGCCAAAAATGGACAAAAAGACAAAATTATCTGGCTCATTCATATTGAGCGTAATCATGAGATGGTTGTTGTTTTCCCAGGTCCTCAGCGGGACGCTCAGGCAGGTCGGGAGTTCATCCTGAAGATGTTTGTGGATTTGAACCCAGACAGTGACAAGATAATCTACTCTCACTTCACGTGTGCCACCGACACAGAGAACATCCGCTTCGTCTTCGCAGCTGTCAAAGACACCATCTTGCAGCTCAATCTCAAAGAGTACAACTTGGTGTGAAGGGAGGATCCGCGAGCGAGACGCCGGCCTCTCAAGACACACTTGGTGCAGGAATTACCCTCCAGAGACGTACACCTGCATGAAACACACTGCTGCACAAAGAGACGAGCAACTCTTCATTCTTTACCAGACCAACGCTTATCCCTTTTTGCTCCTTCTCATCATGCGGCTGTTTCGTTTGTTGACAATTTAAAGATATGATTTTTCTGTTTTGTGGTTTTTACTAACTGCTGGTCTTGCACAGTCACAAATGAAACACATTTAAATAGAACACTTTTGTCCTGTTTTTGGATGCCTCCGGCATGCCTCTTGGCTCTCTGGCTCACTTTTTTTCTACATTACATTATCATTTGTTTTTTAGTGTTGGAGGTAGGCAGGAGTGGGAGGGGGCACCTCTGGGTAGAACAAGCCTTTGTGGACAAAGGGCTCTCTCATGCATGCTATACACTACAGCATGGGTTTGTGACACCAGGCTGCAGATTACTGGACCCTGCTTATCTGCGAAGGATGACTAATTTTGTAATAGTGCAACTAGGCAATGCTGAGGTGCAGTCAGGTACTCGGTTCCCTGGAACTCCAATTGTTTTTTTTTTCTTTCTTTTCTAATCACCCTGATTTCCAGCAGAGCAGATAAGCTCTATTGAATGTAAATAATGTTTTGATGCTGCCCACGCAGAGTGAGGGCTGTTACAAAGATGACAAATGTCCTCTCTTCACTTTAGATATATTCAGAAATGTTAACTTCTTGAGCCTATTATTTCTGCTATTATTTGTCTGTTAATTATATTGAAGATGACTACTCAAAGGAGTACATAAGAAAAAGTCGCAATTTGTTTAACTCTCAATTCTGCAAATGGTCAGTGATTACACTAGTGGTATTTATTACTGTTGAAGTTTTCACATTGCCAAATTCAAACTAGCTGGGGTCGATCATTTTAAAAAATATATTATTTTGTCACCAGTATAATGTCCATTTTTTAAATGTTGCATATTGAGAAAAGAGATTAAGGATATGAAGTTCAAATTAATTGGGTCAGATTCCCATGTTTCTCAATGACATTTTTTAATTGTCAAAGTTTGAATTGGTCATGTAATTGAAATCATGTTTTCTTTTTTTCAATTTTAAATGCGATTGGTTATTCCAGATCACTACCATGGTAAGATGTTGGGGAACTACAGCTTTTAAGTTGTTCCTAAACATTCATGGGACTTTTTTTTGCCAAAATAAACACACAGTGATCAAATAGGGTTTTTTTTTTTATTATTTATCACAGCTCTGTCGACTCAGTATTTCAAAGCTTATTTCAAATCTTTTTTTTCCAGCTTTGTTAATGGAAATTTTTTTTATACTGCTGTAAAATATCCAAACTATTTTATGGGCAAGTGTCTATCTTTCTGATGATGCGTCATGTTTAGTTTTTGCGGGTCAGTTTTGACGTAATTGCTGATTGGGGAAAATAGTGTTTCCATGTCAGGTTTGTGCTTCATGCAAATCAAAACAGACAAAAAAAAAAGAGAAAACTTTATGGTTAAATATTTGCTGTTTTAAAGATTCTTGCAGATTTTTTGGAAAATTTATAAGGATGTGCGTTGGCTATTGGTACAAATCCCATATCGTGTGTTTTTCCGGGTAGCTGTTGAAATACTTCTCTAAGATTTGTGATTGCTATTTTTGTCTTCACAATGTAATTCAGGTGAGTTTTCATAACTTTTCATCACAAGGGCTACTCCTAGCAGATCTGTTTGAGCTGAAATGACAAAAAGAAGAAAGGAAAAAAAAAAGAAGACAAAAAGAGCTAAAGGTGCAATTGATGACCGGGGTGGGTCGGGGTTTAGGCCAGCTGAACTGAGTTGGATGTGAGTTCAGGGAGGAGGAATGGTGACGCTCCTGTAGGAAGTCTGGCCACAGTCCACTTGTTTAGTTTTTGATTTTAAATGAAAAAGGAAAGAGGAGTTTCCTCAAGGTCCATTTGGTGTCCTACCTGTTGGACAGTACCGTCCAGTAATTCTGATGGGATTCCACAAAGATTTTTCTGACCTTCATTGTTTTCCATAACATGCATTTACCTTTACATCTGCAGTATTTCCATGTTTGACTTTAACTTTGACCCCTTGTTGGAAGGGCTAAGATAATTTGATCCTCACACTGCTTAGAAACACAAAGAACTGGGAGGGTCTTATGAAAGAACAGTTAAGATTTTCTCATCTTTTATTGTTGAGAAGTTGGAACCTTCATGAAGTGAAGTTGACTGCTTTGCTTTGCTTTGTTTTTGTTTTTTTCAACCAATTTATGTTGTGAAATACTCAAGGGATGAACATTTTGGCTAATTTTCTAGATTTCTACACAGTCTTGAACAGAGGTCGATTTGATTAGATCATTCTACAAGTTTGCAAAACGGTTAAATAAAAAAAACCCAAAAAGACTGTAGAATAAAGATAATGTACATTTCAACGCTTTCTTATTCTGTGACATCGAAAGGAAAACTGCTCTGAATATCTGACAAATTAAGGGCTGTTCAATGTCAGATTTAAGGTCTACATAGCACATTTTTAAAATAACTTTTAAGATTAGTAACTCTGGCTCTACAGTAAAGTTAAAACAACCTTAAACAACTTACAGTAAAAGCTGCACACTTTAGATGTCTGGAATGTCACAAAGCTGCTGGAAAAATATAGGAATTTCAGAGTAGTTTGGAAATTTTTCATGAAAAACCCTGAGTGCCACATCCCTCCCCCTCTCTTTTTTTTTAAAAGATTGTTTCAGAGCTAAAAGTATTTCTTTGGCTCTAGATATGTCCATGCATGATGCTAAAAAAGGCTAATTAATCAGGTTCATAGAGTTTCTTTCAAAGTCGCAAGTTAATTTGGTGAATAACTAACATAAGCACACAGCAGGCTTTTGCATTGTTTGGAAAAATCAGTATGTGTCACTCTGGATGATAATGATTTTAGAGTTTGTAAAGTGACTTTCAGGAAGCATGCTGTTCTCCCAAATTTCAGCTTACCACCTTAAAACAGTGTGTGTGGCCTGTCCTCCATTTGATCAGTTGTCGCCACGCAAACTTGGTGGGACTTTGTAAAGATTAAATTGTAGGCTGTCAGATTTCCAACTAGACTTCAAAAGGGGCCAGCAGTGAAAGTAATGTGGCTATGATGCAGTTATCAGAGCAGCTGGGTCACTCCTTTTGAATGCTTTTGCACAGATTGCTCCTTTGCTTTGTTCTACATGTGTGAAACATTTTCAGAAGTGGTTTAGTTGACAATCCAGTACAAAGATGGTGCCAAAAACAGACATCAAAAAGTGTTTTTGAATCTGACCCAACACTTTGGTATATTTTATTGATGCGTTTCTTAAAAGATTACCTTTTTTCCCCCCAGAAGAAGCCTCAGTATTAGTCTATTTATTGAAGTGCTTACCAAGTAAAGGTACTGAACAGGTCCAATATTGGTCAGAACAGTGAATAAAGAGGAGGATAATTCTGCTGTGTGTTTACATTCACAATTTTCCCACCCTCCTTTTTTATTTGATTGGACTGTGGACTGTCCTGCCACATTGAAGCTACAACACTGCAGTGGGCTTGCATTTGTTAACGTAGATGTCCATTCAAGCATTGTTGGTACTTTGAGGTGTGTGTGTGTGCGTATACACAATTGTTTAAGCTTGAGCTCCATCCTGGTTGGAGGATTGGACGTACAGTGATTATTATTAAAAGCTATCTTTGCTTCTTGTTCAGTTTTCTTTTATAAGGTTTACACACCTTAACACGTGGACCACTTTAAATTACTTTTTCTTTGTTGTTAAATCAACAGTTAAGTTTGTGTAGTGATGTACAAATTGAAAGTAATGCTTTTTTTTTTCTTTCTTAAGTATACCAAATGTAAATTCTGTACAATGTGTGCCAATCCCCTTTCTTTGTAAAGCCAGATTCTTAACAAGTGCCGATGTTGTGAAAAATCAGAGGGCCTGTATAGTTCCACGGCCCACTTTTTAAAGCAAACACTAAGTATATGGTTAATTAACAAGATAAAAAGTACACTATTATATATTTAAGATTAATGATGAACTGCTGTTTTTAAGATAAGTGTCAATTGATTTGCATGTATTGTGTCAGGTTGGGGGAGGATTTGGGTGGGTGACAAACTGTTTTTGAGTCACCCTTAAGAGAAGGGTGGAAATGGTTATTAATTTACAGTATTTTAGCCATATTTCTCTTTTTGTATGTTTCATTTCAACCATTGTTGCCTGAACCTCATTCAACCATGAAAAATGATGATTTTTACATAGCCTTCTCCTTTTAAATGTTTTCAATTGGAATAAACTATATTCCTATACTCTCCTCTTGCATCTTTGTACATTTACTGGTGTTACATATTTTACTTTCTCTAGACATGTCTGGTTTTTAAAGCGATTGCCTGTCTTTTTTTGTTTCCCCCTCCATTTTTCATGCAAATCTTTTAGTTTGAGTTTATTATCTTGAAGCACAACACTGGCCTTTGAACGCAGAAAAAAAAAAATCAAGAGTTTCCAAACTACAGCAGAAATTATGTTTGCAAGTCATCTAAGCTGGGGCATTCCTTAAAGTATGCAAATGTCATGTTACTTTTAGGATATGGTGCAAAAATAACCCTACAGTTTTTTTCTATTTTTCGTATTTTCAGAATTTGCAGCTTTCTCCTTTGTAGTCTGATTCTGACTAGACTGTACAGTAACAGCAGATTTATAGGATTAAAAATACTGCAGTTAAAAGTATCACCTATTTTCAAAGAAAATACAACTGAGAATGGCCTAAAATTTAAATGTGCTGCATGTTTGTGATGTAGGAAAGTATGGAACTTTATTTTTTCCAAGGCCTCTTGAGTAAATATTTTTGTAGTTTCATTTTGCTGTAGGCACAGATGCAAGTCTTTGTGTCTGTGCCTCAACAGCTTTGCACATCAAGAGACATTTTGCACATTCTTCTGTGCAAAATAGCGGTAGCTCCATCAGATTGAATGACGAGACTGTTTTTAAGTCACATTCTCTGTTGGATTTATGGCTTGGTTTTGACAGGGTCATTCTAATACATTATGTACAGCATTTTATTGTATCTCTGACTGTACATTCAGGGTCCTTGTCCTGCTGGGGTTTGAATGTTTTCCCAAGTCTTGAATCTTTCACAGCAGGAGTCCCCAAAGTCGGTCCTCGAGGGCCGGCATCCTGCATGTTTTAGTTCTCTCCCTGGTGGTAGTAACCTTTTCAGCATGTCAATGTTCTTCTTAGGTCTTCTAACGAACCATCATTGGATCCAGGTGCGTTAAACCAGGGAGCGAACTAAAATACGCAGGACGCCGGCCCTCGAGAACCGACTTTGGGGACCACTCTTACAGCCTCAAACAGGATTCATCCATCTTCCTATCAACTCTTCTAAGCTTCCTTGTTCCAGCAACTTTTAGATGCTTCTCTGCTTCAACACACCTGAGTCAAATAATTAGTTAATTATCAGGACTCTGGGTAACTTGACTGCATATTGAGGAAGTAATTCAGTAATTTGATTCAGCTGAGAAACTCTGGGACACATTGAAAAGCAGCAGGACTTTGACCTTTGAAGACTAGAGTTGAATACGCCTGCTGCAAGGTTTCAAATGTTCACCTACAGCTCATCTCTGAAGGCAACTGACTGCTTTATTTTTTGTGGTATCAGAGTAAAGGGGTTCAAATATGAAAGATGCCTGCTCTTTAGTGTTTCTGTATCAAACAAAATGCATTGGATTTTGTTACTGAAATATGACGGCAAGGCATATGAAGACTCAAATACATGTTTTTTTATATATATATATATATGTAGTATGTATTTTATTTTATTTTTTTCCCCACTAAGTTATAGTTGCGTGGTGTAGTGATGGAGTGGACGCTCAATATACAGAGGCTGTGGTCCTCAACGCAGCCTGCCGGGATTCAATTCCCGACCTTGTGACCTTTGGTGCGTGTCTTTCCCACTTGTTCCTGTCTGGTAGCTGTCAATAAAGGCCATTCAAGGGCAAGAAAAGGAATTTAAAAAAAGTACTGAATGAAAATATAAAAGGGAAACTAATTAAAAGGTTTTAAAAATACATCAATAAATTGACGATTTAAAATGTGAAGAAAAATGTTTGCTTAAATGAATAATGGAGCAATTATATTACTTCTGATTGTTCTATTTCTGTCATTTATTTAGTGACGTTGTACATTTCCTGCCATTTCACTCCTGACGGCGCTGGTATTTCATCATTCCTTCTTGTCCACTAGGGGCGCTGCTTGCTCATACATCGGCCGACCATGAGGCGGATAGATCCCCGCTGTGTAGATCTGCTCGGCGCTCATCTAGCGGCTCTTATTTCTGTGCGGGGCTGTTCTGTTCTCGGCAGCGTTTCTGGTCCGTCTACATATCCAGCTCCTTCAGCGACCGGACTCACTATATTTTTTTGGCTTCACCTCCGTTGGCCAAATCCACTCCGATTAAAATCGAGCGCTGCTCGGTTCAAGGGGGATAAAGACCGAGTTTCAACTCCAGCCCGTGAACGTCTCTATTCTGAGTGGATCCGCCGCTTCAGCGAAATAATAGATTTGTTTTGTTTCTTTAACGGACAGCTTTTTTTTTTTGGCTGAGTCGGTGCTTAATTAAACCGTGGCATTTTTTATTTTATTTTATTTTTTTATAGATCACCTATTCATCAACAGTGGTCGAGTCGAGATCTGAAGGGGCAACACAAGGCGAGAGGAGATTTATCCAGACGCCTCCCTCTCTTTCTGTGTGTATAACGTTATTAATTTACAGACGCTGAACTGACGCTGCCGCCGCGGAAAGCTCGCAGCGGCGATGAATCATTTCAACTGACAGCTTTTGAAGAATTAGCCAGCTTAGCCGGAGACACGAACTGGAAACCGATGGTGGTTTTCTGCTCACATACGCAGTAAAATACTAGGTTTTGGGGAGCAGGCACAGCTACAGCTGACAACACTACCGACTCCTCTGTTTTTTTTCCTGCAAAGTGCAACACTTGCCGTTTGGCTTGAAGCTTGTTTTGGTTAAAAAGGGGGGACCGCTAGCTGCTGTTAGCTAGTCGTTCTGCTAACCCTGGACAGCTCCCGAGAAAGGCTGAGCTAGCTTTTGGACAAAGGAGCAACGCAGCGGGGAAATTTATAAACACCGGGCTCACAAGTCGTGTTCTGGAGCGACAAACAAGGACCTGACATGATGTTTCCACAATCAAGACACTCAGTAAGTTGTTCGGATTTTAAAACGTGCTCCGTAGTTCTCTGGTTAAGGCAAATGACGCGTGAAACTTCCTGTAATTAATTAATTGCTATAGATTTGTTCGCTAGCAAGTTCTTTTTAAGTTCTACAGAACATTTTCGGAGATTTGGCGTAATAGTGAATGTATCAAACGCTGCATTGTTAGATTTTCACAATTATTTTTTTCCCCAGTCCCCAATTTTGTCGGTGACATTTGATATAATCTCAGCATGAAATATAAACCCGTTAAAACATTTTGCAAGTATTAAAAATGGCAAACAAGTGCCAAACACGAATGATTGTCATATTTAGGTTCATCTGTGAATGAGTGGGGGAAAAAAAGCGCACGTTTCTGTTCCCCTAAATATCAGGTTTCCTTGGTAACAGTAATTCAGTTTAGGCCAGGCGTTCATCAGTGGTGTAGGCTATCAGCCCAATACTCATGTTTTGAGTCTGGCAGAGCTGTGTCTTTGTCAAATGTCAAGATATTGGTTGAAAAAGAAAACAAGTCCACGATGGGCTTGTAATGGTAACCAGTATCGACGTATACCAAGGTTTTAAAGAGTTACAGTTACAGCAAATCACTAAAGCAGTGCTGCCTTTTCCCCACTCTTTGCTGATGGTCAGCTGGCTGAAAGACACGTCACCTAAAGCGAAGAGAAATTTGGCATTCCTTCTCATGAAGAACGGAATCCAAAAACCCATTTTTGTTTGTTTAAAGTCACAATTGATTTAAAACTGCAGTTTGCAAGCTATGTGGACAAGCCTATTATAATGCAGTTGCATTTGGCTCCCCAACCAAATAACTCAAATAAGTAGCTAATATCTAGTTATGTTATTCTAAGAAGGGCAGAATGATAAAAAGAACATTCTGTGGAATAATTCCTTGACCTCATACACTAATCCTTTGAAATTTGTATCTTTTTGCTTCAATCTATGAATCAAAACCAAAGGACCAATAAAGGTAGTCTCCCTCGTACTATTTGACTGTAGAGAAGTATAATATAGTATAGGAAAAGCCTTTCTGCCCTTATAAGAAAGTAACATTATCATAATTTGGCCTCATAGCAAGAAAACAATACAATTGTTATGATATTGCTGAATATTGCAACAACAGTATTAATTATTACAATTGAAACTCGCCGTCACAGTTATACCATCATATTCTGAGAGCTTTCGCATCTTAGCCACTAAAATGATAGATAGCGTCCATCAAGGCTAGTTACAGACCGTCAAAGTATTTCAATGGCAAGCAGTGAATTCAATGAAATGATGTATGAAACCAAGCAGTCAGTTGCGTTATCACAAACGGTGTGATGATGATTGCAGTTCAACACATCATCATTCAACCCCAGCTGTACTTATTTCACATGTGATTTTAGCAGTGTTGGAAATGGTTTTAGTTTTAATAGTAATCAATGTCATTCAGGTCATCTTTCTGTGACAGTCTGCCTTTTTCTGGTACAAACGCAACAGAGAACTATTCTTGCTTTTTATGGCTTTTTGCTTTCTTTCATTAGTTCTTTACAACGGATGAGGTAAATGTTTAAGACATTTAAACCTATAAGTCTTGTGGCATGAATAATAATTCGCTGCACAGTGGGGATGGTCTTGCTGGGAAATGTCAGCGTTGGTAGCAGGATTTTAGGATTGTAGTTTGGTTCATCAGATTTAATTAAATACTTGTACAGCTGTGGCCAGAAAGTGCACCCTCTTTCATGTGAAGACAATGCACATCAAGGAATAATAATGAAAATACAAGATGGATGAACAAACTAGAAAACCACACTGCTATTGTTGACATAGAGCTTATCAAGATGCAGGAATTGCTTCTGCCTTTTGCATTGCAATAGCTCAAGCCTTTTTACATTGTCTCTTTTTCGCTCTGCTTCTTTTCACCTTTGGAGCGGTTTCTTTGCAGTCTGAAAATGTTGTAGAAATTGCCTGAGGGGGACAACATGCACCGAAGCAAATGTCCACAGCATTTGTTCCAGACTTCTTGCAGACCTTTCCATCTGCCCCACAGGCAAACTACCCCACAAATCAGTGAGTGAGAAAATTTGCAAGCACAATTCTTGTGGCCTTTGCCACAGTTATGCATGCACACTCACAGGAATTTGTGCTGTAGTGTTTTCTGCTGACCCATATGTTGTTTTACACTCCCTGCAATTTTGTGTTAATAAAGACACACTGTCAACATTAAAACAAAAGGAGGAAACCTCACAGACTGATCTCAAAACGTAGTAGAGAAAATACAGCTATCTTTTATGTTGTACTCTGTGCATGATGTACTGCCTCCTGTGAACTCCAGTCAGCTACTCACTCACTCCCCCACACTCCCCTATCCTTCGGATTTCCAGCTGCGAAAGCTCATCGCCGACTGACGAATACCCTGCTGTGTGGTACATTGTGAAGAACAAGTGTAGACTTAGTCTGGAGCCATCTCTCAACCCATGAAAACCTGAAAACCACTTTGTGCCACAGCATTTCAATCGGATTGATACTGCGACTTTTACTTTCGCCATTACAGCGTTTTGTTTTCTATTTTTCTGTCATTCTGTTGTGGATTTGTTACTGTTGTTCTGTTAAAAAAATCCATAGCATTTTACTCCAGAATACTCTGGTATACAATTTATAGCTGACTGTGACTTCATTGTGCTGAGACCTGCTGTAAACTGACAAATCTACAAGCTGACTCCTTGTATTTTTCATGGACAAGAGGCTTTTTGCTGTCAAATTTCAAAACTATCGATGGGGACTGTCATTGCTTGATGCACACACTTGATTCAGATTTTAGCAACTGAAATGCAGAAGGCCACAGAGAGTAATAAGGACATCCTGATGGGTTTAAAGAAAGTGATGCGTGAGGAAAATTGGGATTAATCACAACTGAAATCAATGCTGCAATTGACAGCAAAAATTTTAGTTATCAGTTTTCCATCCTGTTGGAAAGGCTTTTAATTTCCCCTAGATGGGGTCACATTTGCAGCTTTTGGTTGGAAGTATTGTGATGGCGTGGGGCCATCATCTGCCTCTCTGCAATCAGGTCTTGTCATAATTGGAGGCAATCTCAATGCATAAAGTGATCAAGATGGATTTCTGTAACTACTAGCAATTACATTTGGTCTGCTGTCTGGGACTGTTCAGTATTTTTTGATATTTACATTTCTCTATTGTCAACATTAAATTGTGATAATGGTGAAGACCAATTGGTTTACATGTCATTCAAGTGAATTATGTCCACTTTCATGACAATCTGAATTGTGTAAAAAAAAAAAAAAGAAAAAAAAAAGTTGAATAGCAGGCATAAGAGTGTGACCAGCAATGTATAATATTTTTACTTTAGTGGGATATATTTTCTGTTCTTTTTTCCAACTATTCCAACTTTTCATAGTTTTTTTTTTTTTTTTTGAGTCCCTCCTTGGGCTAAAACCTCATTCAACTTTTCTGAGGTGAAACAGCTGGCTTACTCCACTCCTGCTTGAATTTCATTTTTTATAATCCAATTGAGTGCTGTTGTGCTGCTTGATTTGAGCGTTAGGACCCCAGGACTCAGGATTAAATGTGAGGTTTGGGATTTCAGCGGGCCTTTTCTCCAGAGTTACAGCTGCCTCATTTTTACTCTGAAATATGGCTTGTCAACTTCCGTTGTGGCTTCACACTTAAATATGCTGTACACACGGTACCTGTCTTTTGTCCTTACATATTGCCTTTACCCGACTGCTGTGGTCTAAAGATGGGAAAAATGATGACGCATACGGAGATATGTGTGTAAAAAAATGAAAAGCAAGAGAAAGAAGTGATGATAGACGATGGACTAATCGGAACCCTCATTCTCCATCAAATCTACTCTATATTATAATCTTTAGGTTACAGTACTTTTAAACTATAGACATTAGTCGTGTCCATCATCAGGTACTTGTGAAAACAACCCGGTACTACAAACTAAACCACGTCTGTGCTCGACTTTCCTCCTGTGCTGCTACTTTCTCTCATGTGTGGAGAGGTGGAACCACTTGGAAATTTTCCACAAAAAATAGTTTTACTTAACAAACCCCACAACCTTGTATCCTGCGCATGTGCGTTTTCACACCCGCAAACTACTTCACACCTCCGTGGGGTTTGCTTCGGAAAAGTTTCACTTCGACACAAACACTTTTTGAAACCAGGTCTTATAGACTTTGATCACTTAACACATGGAAAGGCACGCCTGGATTTAAACAAAAATGTTACTGTTTCACTAAAATACGGCTCCACGTAAATGACTTGAGTATATAACTCACTTTGGTTTATTTGTGTGTTGGTAGGGATGCTGACCTGTTTGGATGGTTGTGAAATATTGACTAGTCGATGCATGAAGAAAAGACAAAGCAGAAACATATTTACTCACAATGCATTCTGGAGTATTCACACACATTGTCACACACTTCATTTTACTTACTTTTTTTTATACTTGGGAGCTAGTTGGATATAGGTTATTTACCAACATTTATTTTCTTATGCAAAATCTAAAAACATACATACAGGTGAATTCAGAAAGAGAAAGCATACTTTTTGCACATGAAGGTTTCCATTCTGCCTTCATGTGCACATTTTAATCCCTCACCATGGCCACAGTTCATTGATTTAAGAGATGGGGGGTGGGAGGGACATCACTTGATTGTGGCACATTGCCTGACCCAGTTGACAATGTTTGGCATATTGTTTTGGTGTTGATTAATCCTAATGCAGCTTCAACAAAGCTGGGCTGTGGTGTGAAAGTGGAACAACATAAAAGCTCAGTGCCAGAGCGGGAGAGCAGCACAAGTAATACGGAGGGGAAATCTCTCAGGTCCCCTGAGCTCATGCTCAACTGCAGAGATGGCCACAGGTTGTACGCACACACACAGACCACCCCCTCCCTTTCCTCCTCCTCCTTGTCTCCTTTATCACGCGTTTCCTCCCAGATCTTCTGTAGTGGTGGGAGGGACAGGGGCAGAGGGTGCACAGGCATTATTAAGCCCACTTGAATTAACAGAACAGCCCCCAGCCTTTCCTCTAAAGCCTCCAGCTGGGGGGAGCTTAATCTCCATGGTCCCCTGTCTCGTCCATTAAACAAACTCCCCCGCCCCTTTCCCATCATTCTGCAGCACACACACGCACACCCCGACACACACAGTTCTGTGTGTGTGTCTGCGTGAATAATAAGCCATGCTGTGTGTGTCTGGCTTATTAGGAGAGCTGGACATTTGCGTGCACACCCATACACGGAATAATGAGAGAACGCAAGAGCGCCCAAATATTAACTGTAGCTCTCCTTTCTGCATGTAATTATTGCTCTTATACATGCTTAGAAAAAAAAGGTTTCTTTTTTTTTCGGCACACATTCTCACCAGCCTCAAGGGTCTTATCTGCTTTTTGTATCTGGGGGAATAAATTGAATGTGGGTCTTGACACACGCGGGCCAGCAGATGTCTGGGTTGTTGAGGTTAGGCCAGCTGATTAGCATGACAAACGCAGCCTTGCAACCTCCCCTCCACCCCCTCGACACTCAACCCCACTACACAACCAACCTGCAGGGGGCCATGCTTCAAGAGTGGCCCAGTCGAGGCCACAGGTCACAGGTGATGTTGATTTTTGTGAAGGGCCACAGCACGTGATTGTCAGAAGACTTTAGGTTGGGTTGGGTTTAGCAAAGGGTGGAGGCTGGTACAGCCCTTCTCTTGTCAAGGACATGGTGATTTGGACTCAGTTATTCACAAAAAAATACCTGAATCCAGTTATTTTCTGCTTTCAGAATCACTTTCAACAATTGCTTTCAAGTTGAACATACATATTGTGTCAAAGTAAAAGAACTAGTATTTGTACAATTTCATTTAGCTCTCTTTTCAGGTTGTTTCTGTTCCTATGTATATGATGTGTACATATTCAACATAACATGTCTGTAACTAGTAAAAACTGGGGTCATGGTATGATGCAGTTAGTAAAAAAATGATTAATTGTTCTAATAGCTGTATTTAATGTGCAAAAAGAACAGCAAGGACTGAGTTCCCTGGTTTAAAATGAGAATTTGATGCTTACTAGCACATGAAATGGCTAGCAGAACTAAAATGAGCGCATTTGGTGGATGAAGATGTACAATTCAAATAGACAAAGGTCTATTTAACTATTCTTATGTTCTGTTGTGAATAAAAAAATTGTCTCATTTGATTTGAAAATGATACATTTTTTTTGTTGACTTCTAAAGAACATCCTAATTTTCTGGAATTCAGATTGTACTATAATCACCTTACATCAGTAGTTGTGAGGCACAGCTGCAAGTCGTGCATTTACGGCTGCTCACACGGGTCCATAAAACGATTTCCCATCACTACTTAGCATCTATCTTCAATGCCCTAAGGGGCACAAACAACAAAGATTTTAAGCTGTAGCAGAATAGGTCTTGTCTGTACATGCTGTGTTACATCACAGTACTTGATAAACACATTTTTCTGAGCTAACTGGAGGACAATTTATATTGGACATTTAACTTCATTGGCAACTTTACAAACACTAATTATATTAAATTTCTTTTTTGCTGTCAATTTTAGTTTGCCAGACCTTGTAGTTATTAAATATGTGCCTCTGTTGGGGGGACTGTGCCCTGTCTTGTATCCTCAAGTACATCATTGAAAATGGGTGAATTCACTTGATTTGTATCGTCACCTCAGTGCTCAAGCCTAAAGGCCCTTATTATTCACAGCTTTTCCAAAGTCCTTTAATTCAAGATTCAAACCTAACTAAAATATTTTTGAGGTTTGAGAGGTAGAAAAGGCTTGTTTTTTACTGTACAAAATGTGCGCATTGGTATTCACAATGTCCGGTCCAGAATTAAGTAGAATTGTTGTTTTTTTTCCATATGGGTAGATTTGAGTTTACACATTTGACATCTTAGGCCAATTTGCTACAGAACCTAATTTTATTTTTCCTACAGAAAACATGTAAAAAAAAAAACATATTTCCACTGATTGGTATGTTTTTTTATTATCTTTTAAGTCTACAGGTATATTAAGGAGACTGAGCCCTTATTGTCTCTCTCATGAAGACTATCTAGATCTGAGTCATAGTGGACTTCAATAATTTTTCTTTTTTTCATTTATTTATTTAAAATGGGAATGATTTCTGACATTCTGGCATCTTTGGGTGTCTTCGTTTTCTATCCACATTTAGCTAGTGTTTCTTTCCATGCATAGTTTAAAACTGTTTTGGGGGGGAAACTGACTGGTTGAATCGATATGTGTTTGCATGTATGTTGTACAATTAGGAGTCCACGAGATTGTGTGGGAGGGAACTCGGAGGTGCTGAATCAGTATTCAGGAAAAGATTCCTTGAAGGGGGGAATGTGGGAGGTAGAAAGAAAAGAGGCTGCTGGAGGACGGGTTAACCCCTCTCCTGTGGAGAACGGTGTGATGGGCTGTAACAAAGCAGCTCAACGGGAGGTGGCTTGATTGGCTGCGTCGTTCCAAAGCCAAAAAGACCTGCTAGACCGCGAGACCTTGCAAGCTGAGAGGTAGCTGCTTCGTTTGGTGCCTGTAAGGAATGAGGTCATGTATAAAAGAATATTATATTAACCCAACTAAAACACCACCTACCATCAGGATTCAATGTTATTTCATTATGCTGTTTTCAAAAAAAAATGTCCACACTTAAATGGTACACGGTTTAAACAACAGATTGGTATACTCAGTTATGTTTGAGCAAACTGTCATACCCATTTTGAAGGGTGATCAATTGGTACCACTATTTGAAAACTATTAAGTCAGTTGTGTTTAAAACTGGAGCCTAAAATTTGAAGCTTTACTAATTGTAAGAGCAAGGACAGTAGTGCTGATGCATCACAAGATGGAACAGCAGCTCCCTGCTGTCAAACATATGTAGGCACAGCTTTGGTTGTTTATTTGCTTGTTGCTAACTTTGGGACTAATCTTTTCCTGCCAGTCTTTGCTCTTTTGCTGGCTGTTCTCAGTAATAACCTTGGTTTTTACAAATGGGCATCAATCATCTGCACAAGCGTTGTGGGTGTAATCTTAAAGCCTTCCCTCTGTGAGCCTGCCTTTAATCTCAGCTATGGTCCCCAAAACCACAGTACTGTCAGCCTCACCACTTTCCCCACTCTTGACAAATTGCCTATTTCCCTTGGCTTTGAAATCTCTGCACTTCGTTCCTGTGGTGCGTATGTGTGTTTAGGAGCATGCCTCCCTCACCTTGTGTGTGTTTTTCTTATGTTTTTGTGCATAGGTGCATCTGTGTTTGCAGAACATATTATTTTAAATACCATGTTTGTGTGTGTTTAAGCGCTTGGCTGGTCTTGTGTATGGGTCAAGATAGTTGTGCCGAGTGGGGAGGGAAGGCAAGCCATGCCAATCCTGTGTTTGCAAGGGCACTTCACTTGAAGTGATAAAAGTAGAATAATCCCCTTTAAAGCGTCTTAACGAGGTCAAATCTGCTAGACTGCAAGGGGGAGGGAGGTTTGTGTGTGTACATGTGTGTTGTTGGGATAACGCTACAGAAATGGGGGTAAGCCTCCGCTTGGTTTGTGAGAGATAATAATCAAAATCAAATTCCTGGCCGAAACAGGATTAGGCACTCTCGCCATGCTCTAAAGCCCCTGTCCAGAGCTGCTGAAGACACAATCCTATTCCTCAGCCTCTCTTACAAACCCTGAGCAGCTAGCGTGGCTGGGCTCTCTCCGTTGGTTCAGACGGAGTTGGCCCGGATGAGGTTGGATACAGGCCAGTTAGTTCTGTCCCTCTCTCAGATCACTGGGCTCATATGCTTTAGTCCAAACACTAATCCAGGATATTTAGATGGAATTGTTTGGTAGGAACTATTCTTGGATGGAGGATCCAATCTTGTTTGGGGCGGCCGTAAAAGCAAAAGACGTAATCATTTCAACGTCTGGCTTGGTGAATCTTGTAAACAGTGGACTTTTTCTGAAATGTTTAAGCACATTCTGTGAGTTTCATTCATACATGTACGAGTGTCATACAGTCACATTTCCATTTAAAATCTGTATCGATGAGAAATTAGTTTTAGCTGCAAAACAACACAACATTAACCACTCATTGGCTAAGGAGTGCTTTCTGGGTATTTAACAAAGGACTTCCACCGTTTGTTTTGCTTTCAACTCACTGTGAAAGATACTTGCGACTGCTTTTATTCTTTTTGGAACCCCAAAATTTTACCCTTTACCATTACATATCTCCATTTATAAGCCTGTATTTAACTCTGGTAAAGTATTTTCTTGGCAATCTTTTTAAGATGTAATTTTATCTCTAAAAATCATTTTAAGACCGTCCTTTTGCCACCTTTCAGAAAAATATGTTTGCCACATCTGTATACAGTCAGTGTAAGAAACATATTAAGTATTGTATATATTTTCACCAAAGTCTTTTAATAACGAGCTTTTATTGTTTTTGTTCCATTCTTGTCAAAACTCTTAAATCCAGTGGGATTTGCTAATTCCCCTTCTGCTAACTCTACAATGGACCCACACCTATTCAACGATCAGTATTTGTAGATTTGTGTTTTTTTCTTTTTGTGGAATGTAACTAAATCTACTTAAAATATAGTTTAAGAATATTGCAAAGGCCTTGTTTGTGTCTGCAAGATTTAAAAATTCTGTTTTAAAGTGAGGAAATAAATTATGTCCTCTGTCTTAATCTAAACCGCTAAGGAATGTTCTACCAGAAAGAATCATTAGTTACTTTCTTTCTTACTTACTCTCATTTCTATTGAAACTGTGACAGACAGAAGAGGCGGAAAGCTTACATGGCATCCTCCAGACTGTTGCTATGGAACAGAAAGACAACCTGGCAGTGAAACATAGAGGAACTGTTTGCCATTACGGATATTCTGCATTCGTTTAAGAGTGGGAGTGAGATAACATCCAGTCATTAGTGAGCGATTACAATGCCAAGGCTCCATCCCTCCCTCCAAGCACACAAACATTCACGCATGTGCCACACACAAACACACACCGACTGAGATGTAAACAGTCAGGCAGTGCTCCAGGAAATACAATCCCCACACTGCAGCTACCCCTCAGGCAGGATTTATACTGAGGAAGATGTTTTCCAATGGATCCTGCTGTTATTCCGTGTGGCTTTCTACGCTTTTTATTTGTGTATGTGCTCAGCTTGTGTGTCTAAATGCCCTGATGTATTCATTTATTGTTCATGTGTCTCATCATTGTAGTGTGATCTGTATGTGTATGTGTAAAGCCTCCCCCCCCAGCCTCCCTGTAATCTCCATCCCTTCCTGTCTTTTTTATTTTTTTTTTCCCCCCGATTGATCTAAGAGCAGAAACAGCCTTAGTCTGATTCTTATTTAAAATAGACATAATGGTTCACAGAAGATTTCACATGGATTGAACCAGATGATGAGGCCAGGAAGGCTCTGTGTGCATGTCTGTGTGTGGGGGTGAGTGGGGCTTAGGGGTTGGTGGGTGGGGGTTGGGGGTGGGGCAGCAATTTCCTGAAACGATGAATCCCATTTATTCGCCGAAGACTGTCTCAATTGCCTCAGCAGCCCACAAAGCTTTTTAATGCTTTAATTACGTCTCAAAGGAGCAGGGTGGAATCAAATTAGAGATCGTCCTACATTTAGGTGCCAGGCGTGTGCCTTTTCTTGTGTGTGTGTGAGCCCTGCAGATTTTACATATGAGGGCGTGTGTGGGAGGGGGAGGGGGGTAGTGGAAATCTCATATCCTTCTGTATGATTCATAGCACTGAATATTTGTTGCTCTTGCATCCATTCATACAACTTAAAACACATGCAAACAGATGTTAACTCACATAAATGTGTCCCTGAAAATCACCTCATCAATGACTTCAACGGTTTCTTTTCCTTGGAACACTACAGAAAGCTTTTGCACACATAATTATCTTTTTCTTTTTTTCTTTCTTTTTTTTACACAGATGCATATTCACTAACACAGCATGCAGCCTTTTTTTTCTGTCATAGCAGATGGCATGTGTCTCAATATTACGGCAGTATTTCATTAACATTATGGGCATCCATCTGTTGTGCCCTCTCAGGCCCCTGTGGAGCACCTTGTTTTCTTGTTTTCGTCACTGAAGAAGATAAGAAAATAAACATTGTTAGCATTGTGTAGCAAAAAGCAAAGTAAGCTTGGTATACAAAATATTAGCTGGACATATGTAGGTAAAACCCAGTGCTCCTAGTCATTGTTCGCTAAGTTTCTTCTTAATGTGCTATTTAGGAACCACAGATTTTAGCAACTTTAAGTAAATATGTTTTTTAGCGGCGCATCCGGCTCACAAAACGGAATGATAAACAGTATGTTGTATGAGACTACGTTTCTTTCCAATCACCAATCTATTTGTCATTAAGCTTGTCATAATGACACATTTTGCTGGACAATAAATTGTTCCAAACGTTATTGCAATAAATGATATTGTTTTGGGACTATTTCTAAGTAATATAGTCTAATTAATGGAAAAAATGGAAATACACCCTCTGAAAGATAACTAAACATACATTTCTAACAAACATTTAATATTGGAACTGGAAGATATTTTAAAAATCCAAAATACATAAACAATACAACAAATAATGGATATTGAAGTCTGTAAACAAAATTGCTCTTCAAAGAATGGGCCAGTTGAGACTCAGGCACCAGTCTGAAGACTTTTGTTGTCCAGTTAATTCACAGCAAATCTAATCTCAAGCACAGATTTATGTACATCCAGCAATATCCTGCTGATGGTGTGCATGTATGTACCATGACCAACTGGGTTTTGAGAAGACAGAGCAGAGATGAGGAGAAAAACACAGAACCACTGATCCAGGACTACTTTCTATGTTAAAGAAAAAATACAGAGTTAATAGCAGCTTGTTTAGTGGCTTCATCTAGGAGGGAAACAATGAGGCAATTAACCTTCATGCTGGGTTTTAATTAACACTGCTTGTGCCTGGTAAGACTAACTGGTTGTCCTGTTTGGTGAGCACCATTCATAGAACACAGAGGCTGACTCAGTCTGCCATCTTCTGCCATGGGTAGGGACAAAAATGGAGCGCACAAACCCGTTAGAAGATGGTCTATCAACAGTACTTTCTTAGTCTTGCACATAAATTAGGTCCCAACCAAATTTGGATATCTTTGTGGTTGTTTTATTATAATTTTTAATTTATATATAAAAATGTTATTCTTTTGATGCAGACTTTTGATGTGGGTATATTTTTAAGGTGGAAGGTCAAGTTGAACATTTATCTAGACACCCCAGGCTGCCAGATGTTGTCCATTGCCAACAACTTTCTTTGATCTGGTTACACTTACTGGAAACCACTATTCCCAGATGGGGGGGGGGAAATATCCTTTGCTCTTGTTGCCCTTAAGGGAGAGGGATGTAGTCGATCAGAAGTACTAAACTGAAAGTGTAAAGGAAAGGTGTTGACAGGGTAGATGAAATGTGATACGCATCAGGTTGCCTCTGAAGTGGAAAGGACTGTCCTTCATAAGCTTAACCCAAAGTAACCTTTTATAGATGATATCAGATTTGGTTTCAGAGTTGGATGGAGAAGCTGTAGTCTGGAGACTTTTTTAAATTTTTTAATCTGGTAAAACAGACTCAGTCTGTCTTACCAAAAGTAGGTAAGACTTAGTCTGTCTTACCTACTTTTGTCACTTGTTTGGGACATCTTTGTTGAAATATATATTTTTTTCTTGTTATTGTGACAACCCAAACTGCAAAAAGTGCTGGTGATATTTTTAGGAAAAATGTTACCACACCTGGAAAGTCAGGTTGTGTCCGAAACGGTTTCTTAAAAAGGAGACAAGCATCAAATTCCTTACCAAGAATGGAGTAAGTGGGCATACACAAAGTTCTACATATTTGTTTCTATTAATATTCATACATCCAAACTACACCGAAGCATCACATATTAGGTTGTTAAACAAATCTTATGTTTGGCAATGTATCTGTGTTTGTCAGTTTGCAAATGTAATGGCTATTGATCCTTTAATATTTGTCTTCTGTTTTATTTTTCTCTTATCAGTTTTCATCCACCTTCTTGGCCCAGTTACCATAGGGCCAAGACTCAAAGATTCAGACTTTGGTATTTTAAATGTTCATATAATACCCTTCATAGGGGGTAAGTCATATCTTGCGCATCAGTTCATCTCTCTGGGAAAATGGCCTTGCTGGACACATACACCTGAAACAAGCACTAATTCAGCGCAGTGTATGTGATGCAGCTTTCCGTTGCCAAGTGCCTTTTGTTGACGCAGGCCCTGCGT
This sequence comes from Brachyrhaphis roseni, assembly GCA_903066815.1. Classification (NCBI taxonomy): domain Eukaryota; kingdom Metazoa; phylum Chordata; class Actinopteri; order Cyprinodontiformes; family Poeciliidae; genus Brachyrhaphis; species Brachyrhaphis roseni. The sequence continues at coordinate 84,129 of CAEFZY010027166.1, forward strand.
AACAGAGACCCGCATAGCCGAGCTGTTTGCTGAATTTAGTCCCTGCATTACTGGCTTCAGAGATAATGGAACAGGTTTTCCTGCTGTACCACAGAAACCTTTGTCTACAGGCAACAATTTGCTTTGCGTGAAATGGAAGTTTTGATTTGTGGGGTTAGCTTGTTAAGGTCAGATCACGGTTATCACTGTGTTTTAGTGACTTCATTATTTAATTAAAGTCTCAAGCATATTTTAATTTTAACGACAAGAAAGCTTTGTCTGATCTGGTTATCTAATAGACCTATGGAAATTATTCTGAACTTATTCAAAACTTTTAACCCCCAAAATAAAACCCCAGCCAGGTAAATGTTATCACAGAACTTAAAGTAATTGTAATGTAGATGTTCCTTTAGATTAAGCTGCCCGTTTAGAAAAACAAACAAACAAAAAAAAAAAGTTGAGCAACATGTCATCAGACGTGAAGCAACAGGTCAGCGAGCTCCCTGAAATTATCATTGTACTTTTTTTTATTTATTATTTGTCCCATAATGCAGTTCATTGACAAATAATGAGATTTTGTTTTACTATACTGGCTATGCTCTATGTGCACTGCTTCCTGGGAATTGTAGTGCAAACAGAATTACAATAAGGGTTAAAAACTACATCCAGGCTAAGTGATTGACTGGTGATGTAGCTCACTATGTGAGATTTAGAATGTGTTTTAATTGTATTTAATAACCAAGAATAAGCTGCAGTATGTTTAGGCTGTCAGATTGTATACTGTTTTAAAATCTCTAAGTGAGAACTGAATGAGTTTAGTAATTACCATATCACTCTCCAGGTTCTCTGATGACTCTGCTTTAGGTTTGCTTGTTGTCTTCTAAACTGAATATTGAACTTTTATCAGAAAGTTTCAAAAGGACTTAAATTCTAGGTTTGATTAACTCTTAAAGTGTCAATCAATAAGCTGCTGCAAATCCTCACATGTTGTTCGAGGTGGCTTTATGTCTTAGCACCAGAAAAGTGCCATTGTCATCAAACCATGTACACATTAGCAACTTTATCATTAAAAATGTCAACATAGGTGTGCATTAAAATCGGTCTTTCACTGTTCATGGTGTATGTGGATTAGACTCATGTACATCATAGGACAATGAAAGTGCAGCAGCTTCCTGCATTTAGGTCTCACATTTTTCTTCTTGTCTGTCTTCTTGATAGGCCTCATCGCAGCAGCTGAAATTTACGACCTCTGACTCCTGTGACAGGATCAAGGATGAGTTCCAGTTTCTTCAAGCACAATATCACAGGTGAACACATTGACATACACTCAGTCACAAAAACAGATATGCTGGCCTTACAAATGTATTTTTTCTACATCTATTGATCTGTTGCTGTAATGACTTCATCTTGGCCAGAGGTTAGATTTATTAGAGATTTTTTATTTTTTATTTTGTGAAGTGATTGTGTTGAGCGTTACCTGACTCCAAATCTAGCTAATATACATGAGTGTTGTAGGTGGAAAGATGCAGAAGTGACTGTAATAGACATTCATCTTCTCATGATTTTCTCCATCTTCAAATGTCTTAAGATCATACTAGGTAATAAAAAAGCTATTCTTCAAAAAACATGGTGATAGCAGCACCATGCTTAGAGATTTAATTTCTTCTAGCAAATGCTCAATCATTATTCTCTGACTCGCACCTCAATCAGGCCCGTTTTCCCCTTGCTTCTGATCTTTCTGTACTGCTTAAATACTTCTACATTTCCAGAGGTATAAGATGCCTCCAAAGTCCTGACCTTCATCCATCTGTTTGATAGCTGTTCTTTAGAGGATTGTGCCAAAGGGTCTGCATCTCCGTTAAAAAAAAATAAATAAATAAAATCAACTTTCTGTAAGGAAAAGAGACTTTGAAGCCCATCTTCCTTCCGGAGCAGGTTGGTTTGTTCCTGTGTACATCTCCTCCCAGAACCTTCCACAGACTTGGCTCTCCCAGGTACAGACACTCAAAGGCACATGAAAGCCCAGTGTATTGTGTGTAAAATCCCTGCTGTGGTCTGATCGCTCCTGTTATGCAGAGGATTCTGAAGCTGCAGTAACGCCCTTCGTATCTTCTTCCTTGCCTTTGCTTTTGTTATTCCCATAACAGCGAGCAGCACCGTTTAACCCTCTTCAGAGAGTGAGGGTGCAGTTAAAAGAATGCCTCTTTTGTCTCAGCATACAGAACATGCATACAGTGCCTATTGACTCAGGAGCAGGGATGGGATGGGGGGTCTTGGGAGCCACAAACGAAGCTTTGTAGCTCTGCGCTTTGCTTGTCTGTTGCTGAAGACTAAAAGGCAAATGTACCGCAGGCGTTCCCTTGGGTATAGTACGAAGCATTGTAGCTGTCGTTGTCTTTCTCTTTCCTCTCCCCACACCCCCCTCGACTCTTCCTGCCCCCCTGCCGCCTCTCCCCTCCCCAATTTCACGTGCATAAATAGATCAGGGAATACATAAATCAAAATAAAGATGACAGCAGGAGCGATTTAGAGACGGAAGAAGCGGCAATAAAACTCCATCAAAGTGTCGTTTGACAACGCCGGTGCAGACCCTGGGGCTGCTGAGCAGCAATCAGAGGAGGCACAGAGCCAATCCATGGCAGGCTGGCAGAGAGGACGCCAGTTGTCATGACAACTTGTTATACGGCCTGCGCGCATAAGTGGGGATAGCAGAAAGATTTTTATGTAGGTGTCAAAGGGAGCATTTTGGGAAAGTGGACGCTGCTTGTTCGCACACTTCAAAAGGCAAAAGAACATCATTATCACTCACGCTAAATACAGGAGTGGATCCAAACCCTGTTTCAGTGTTATTAGGCTTAACATTGTCTGCCATGACATGAGTATTAATTTATGATGTGAACCAACTTTTTATTCACATTCACCAGTAAACGCCTCAACTACCTTTGAATTGTTTTTAGTAGTCTAGAGTTTTGTTCCCCCCTGCATTTTAGTTTATCAGAGATGTGTGGCCTTCAGATTTTTGGGTTGTACAAATTGCCATCATTCTAAGATTCTTAGTGATTCTCTTGCTTCGTTTCAAATGAACAAACTCTTGAAGCAGTGAACTCGTAAACGCACTTACCAAAGCAGATTTGAATTCCTCTGATGTCAATGGATACCAGTTCTCTACAGCCTCTAAGTTCTGCTGCTTTGGGTTCAGCTGTGCTTAAAAGCACATACAATTTCAATCCTTCATGTGGGAAATTACTATCATATTTATTAGATACTTGTCTTTTAGCCCCCCAAAAAAGCGGGCAACTTCCCAAACCTTGTAATTCAAAAGAAGAGAAACAAAATCTAACAAAATACATTTTAAGAATTAGACAGTGCTATTATGTATCATTAGGATTAAATAATAAAATTAACTAAACTGCCAAACTACATACAGTACAGACCAAAAGTTTGGACACACCTTCTCATTCAATGAGTTTCCTTTATTTTCATGACTATTGACATTGTA